>CM076577.1:1207986232-1208279543 GCA_034641835.2 Pinus albicaulis
AATTCTTGGATGCTACAATTTAAAAAACCTCCAATCTATATATAGGAGTCCATGGGGCCATAATTTAATCCTAGTGGGGCCACAATGTAATCCTAGCTGACCTAACAATAATAATTGAAGGGCACAATAATAACAATATGGGGGTTACAAGGGTACAATAATAACAATAAGGGGGTTACACTAACAAAAATAAGGGACTATACTAGTAATATAGGGACCTAACATGCCCCTCTCCGTCAAAAAAGTGTTGTCCTCAACGCTTGAGTAGCTCTGGGTGCTTCTGTATAAAATTCATCTTCAGTGGGTAAGTTCTTCCACTTGATGAGATACTCTGAAATTGATCAATTCCGTAGCTGTCGAGTTCTTATTTCCGTGACCGCTTCAGTTTCCAATATGATTTTTCCTTCCTCATCAAGTTCTGGCAATATTGTTTGAACTGGAAGATTTTAACCTATAACCTTCTTTAAGCATGAAACATGGAAAACTGGATGCACTCGCGAAGAAGCAGGAAGCTCCAATTTGTATGCCATAGTACCAATCTTTTGCAACACCTTGTAAGGACCATAGTACCTTGGCGATAATTTATTATCCTTCTTAGCTTGCTTGAGGGACATTTGTTTGTATGGTTGTAGCCATAAAAAGACCCAATCTCCTACATCAAAACTTCTCTCGCTGCGATGTTGATCTGCCTGTTGTTTCATTCGGTTTTGTGCCAAATTCAGGCTATCCTTTAAGAGTTGGAGAACTTCTTGCTGATGCTCGATGTGATCTTCCACTACTTGAACCTTCGAAGTTTCCCTTCAATATGATGTTATGGATGGTGGATGATATCCATAAAGTGCCATAAATGGGGTCATTTTTGCTGTAGTATAGAAGGAAGTGTTATACCACCATTTAGCGAAAGGTAACCACTTGACCCATTGTGTTTGTTTATCAGATACAAAAAAACGAAGATATCCTTCCAAACATTTATTTACTATCTCAGTTTGACCATCAGATTGAGGATGATAAGATGATCTATAAGTTAATTGAGTACCCAAACAAGAAAATAACTCCGTCCAAAAATTTCTAGTAAAAATGGGATCTCTGTCGCTCATAATAACCCTTGGGCTTCCATGTAGCTTTTGAATTCTGTCCATAAATGTAGTAGCAACTGTACTTGCTTTAAATGGATGAGATAATGCACAAAAGTGTGCATACTTGGTAAGTCTACCAACTACCACCATGATGACACTCTTTCCTTCGGACTTAGGTAAACCTGTGATAAAATCCATTGAAATCTCCTCCCAACGTTGACTTGGAATGGATAAATGTTGTAGAAGTCCCGGGGTCTTAATTGTCTCAACTTTATTCTGCTGGCAAACCAAACATTCCGCCACAAACTTTTGAATATCAGATTTAAGGCCATCCCAAAAAAATTCTTTCTTCACCCCGTGGTAAGTTTTTAAAAATCCTGAGTGTCCTCCTAAAGGAGAAGTGTGCAATTCCAGAAGAATATTTTGTTTTAGTTGGGAATTCTTACAAAGATATAAGCGATCTTTGTACCATAAGGACTCATTTTTCCAACTAAATGTATCAGATGTACTAGGATCTTGCTGCAACTTTTGAATGAGTGTCCATACATCTTTGTCCTTCTTCCATTCATCTCTTGTTTCAGTTATCCAATCTGGTTGGATAATAGAAATGGCACAAAGCAATGCTTCCACCTCTTCATTATTTCTTGAGAGTGCATCTGCAACAACATTAAGCTTTCCTTTTTTGTAGATTATTTCAAAGTCATAACCCAACATCTTTGTGACCCATTTTTGCTTCTCTTCCGATGATAGTCTTTGTTCCAAAAAGTGTTTAAGACCATCATGATCGGTTTTTACCTTGAAGTGTCTTCCCATTAGGTAAGTTCGCCATTTCTTTATTGCATGCAGTATTGCTAACATTTCCTTCTCATAAATAGGTTTCTGTAAATACTTTCCTTTGATTGGACGAATTTCAAAAGTAATGGGTCTTCATTCCTTCATTAAAACAACACCAATTCCATTTCTTGAGGCATCACATTCCACAATAAAAGTTTTTTTGAAGTCTGGCATCGCTAAGACTGGCGCTTGACACATTGCCTCTTTAAGATGTTCAAAGGCCTTAGTTGCTTCAGGAGTCCATGAAAATGCATCTTTCTTCAATAATGTTGTTATAGGTGCTTCTATTCTCCCATAATTCTTAACAAACTTGTGATAATACCATGTTAACCCGAGAAATCCTTGCAACTACTTTATGGTTGTGGGGACTTTCCATTCGTTAATGGCTTTAATTTTGTTAGGGTCTACCTTAACACCCTCTTGAGATACAATATGACCCAGATATTCCACCTCTTGTACTCCAAAGAAACATTTGGATGTTTTTTCATATAATTGTTTCTCCTGCAATAGTTTGAGCACCCTGTCAACATGTTCAACATGATCCTTCCAAGACCTGTTGTAGATTAGGATATCATCAAAAAATACTAGCACAAATTTTCTAAGGAAGGGTTTGAAAATGGAATTCATCAACCCTTGAAATGTAGAAGGTGCATTGGTAAGGCCAAAAGGCATGACCAAAGATTCATAATGACCCTCATGAGTTCGAAATGCTATTTTTGGAATATCTTCAGTCTTCATTCTAATTTGATGATATCCTGAACGAAGATCCAACTTGGTAAAATAAATTGCTCCATGTAATTCATCCAATAATTCATCAATAATAGGAATGGGAAATTTATCTTTAATGGTGAGCTTATTGAGCTCCCTATAATCCGGACACATTCGCCATGATCCATCCTTCTTGTGTACCAATACTACAGGAGCAGAGAAAGAACTTTGAGTAGGTTGAATTATACCCGCCTCTAACATTTCTGCAATCATACGTTCAATTTCGCTCTTTTGGAAGTAAGGATATCTATAAGGCCTGATGTTTGGAGGAACACTTCCCGGAATCAAATGAATAGCATGATCATGATCACGAATAGGTGGGAGTCCTTTAGGAGTTTCAAACACCTTGGAATGATTGTCCAAGACTTGTTGGAGATCTGCAGAAATAGATGATTTTGATGTTGGAACTTCTAGTGAGAATAATTGTGCAATTACGCCTCGTTTTTCTTTCTTTAGAAGCTTTGTCATGACATTAGAGATTATTATCTTTCCCGACTTCCTTGCAATACCCCGTAATTCGACTTCCTTTCCTTCTAAAAAAATTTCAAGAAAAGTTCTTGAAAATTAAAAGCTATTGTCCCCAAAGATTGTAACCGTTGTAATCCTAGTACAACATCAGCACCTCCCATAGGAATGGAAAGAATTGGACTATTCAATACATATTCCCCCATGGTTAGCTTGATATAATGGCATTTTCCAGAGTAATTTATAGTTCCTCCATTTGAAACCATCACTGGACATTCTGGTGCTGGGTATAGGAAACAATTTAATTCCTTGGCTACCTTACAATGAATAAAATTATGGGTGCTACCTGAATCAATCAACACTATTACCTTTTTCTTCTTGATATGTCCTTCTATCTTGAGATTTTGAGGAGTGGTAATTCCTGCCAGTGCATTACACGATATGGTTGGATTCATTTCTTCCCCTTCTATGGCTGGTTCCTGGTGTATATCCTCTTCTTGTTCATTTTCTTCTTCCTCTTCACAATCTATGTAAAATAATTTCTTCTCAACACACTTATGACCTTTAGTGTATTTGCTATCACAACTGTAGCAAAGCCCTTTTACTTTTTTTTCTTCCAATTGTTGTGGTGTCAACCTTGTAGGTTGTGGAAATCTAGGCGTAGCAACACTTCCTTCTTTATAGAAGTGAGTGGTAGGCTTCCTTGTCACCATAATTTTACATTCAATTTTTCTTGCCAACCTGAATGCCTTCTCCAATGAATTGGGTTCCAAAACGTGAACTTCATGTTGGATGTTATCCTTTAAAGTGCTTATGAAGAGATCAATCCTGTGTTCCTCTGGAATATCAGTTACCCTTATATTCAATTTTTGGAAGTCCTCAATGTGCTCCCCCACTAAGCCCTTTTGTTTGAGATTTAACAATTGGCTAAAGAAGGTGTTGCTCTTTGTATCCTCATAATGGGCTATCATTTCCTCCGTAAAAATTGACCAAGTGACAATTTTTTTACGGGAGCAAAGCCATCGATACCATACAAATGTATTTTGTTCTAAATGTAAAGTTACAATGCATACCTTTTGTGTGTTTTGCACGTTATGGAGATCAAAATATTGCTCCATTTGTAGTATCCATGTTACAAGATCCTTTCCATCAAACTTCCTCATATCCATTTTTGGAATATGGTGGTTCTTCCCGCCAACATTAGAGTTTTTGAAATCACGATTAACATTTATTTTGTTCTAATCATGAGTTTCTTCTACCATCTTTTCACCATTATGAAACATTTCTTGTATCAACTTTGTCAAACCTTCCATGTCTACTTTTAGATCATTCTTCATGTTTTCCATATTAGCTTCCATGCCAGCTTCCATGCCATCCATCTTATCTTCCACGCCTTTCTTCAAAACTTCCATTTCATTTTTTGTTGCTCTTTGCGAGGGCGAAATTTGGTGCACTTGCTCTTGTAATTTAGATAGATCATGTTGCAATTATTCATCTTAATGAGTCATAGTAGAGCCTTTTGAAGGCTTAATGGGTGTTGAATTATTTTTATGGGGCATATTTTAGAACCCAATACTGATATCTATTCTACAATATGCCTTTGGAATCAAGTCAAATTGATTCTTCAAACAAGACTTATGGAATTCAGAAAAAAATACACACCTTTTTCTTGCTTTTGAGGAGCTCGATATTGAAATTGGATTATCTCTGTGATTGAAGCACTTCAATATTTCAATTTCGGTACCACCGTAGCCCTATGAATGCTCTTTCGAATGCCACAGGTCTGACCTAATTTGGATTCTCCAAGACAAAGTTGTGTCCAATCTCCCACAATGACCTAATTATGGACTGGTTCAGTGGAGAGAACTTGTACGACTAGCCACGTGTCACGGTTTCATCCTTCGGCTCTGAAATTGATAGCAAAGAAACTAAAGTCTATGTACTTGCTCAGAGAGAGAGTTATGAATATTTTCCCACGATCACCTCTTTGAGATGAAATTTGGGAGCCTGAAAAAGCACTACATTCCAAAGATCATATCTCCGAAAATGTTGCGAACCAAGATCTAAAATTTTTTGACGAGTTTCCTCAGGATTTCAGCTTCGCACCCTAAAAATTTCAGATTCTGAATCTTTGTAGGAAAAAATTTATAGCAAAAATTCCACGATGACCTGTTTAGAGCAGCGAAACCCTAGAATCCAAAGCTATGAAACCAAATGTTGTGTAACCAACTCCAAAAATAGAAGAAAAGAGATATCAATGCCTTAGAAATAACCCACTTCGAGGGGGAAACCTCCAATACATTACATAAATGAAAAATTCTTGGATGCTACAATTTACAAAACCTAACGCCTTCTAAAAGGGTGGGGCCAAGGCTTTTCAAAGATCATGCCCTTATGGGTCTCTTTTCTCTTCCTCCGCCCAACACTACTCAGGTTAATATGATATCCACGTCATATGATCCCTGGATCATCCCTTCACCTGATCAGGTTGATTTTTTTGGTGATGTTATGTTTTTAAGCCCTATTGAAATTGATAATTGTGAGGTCATCTCGGCTTTGGCTTCTCTTTCTTATCATACTTCTTCAAGTATGTCTCTTGACACATATTCTAAATCCCCTTGTCTTGGTGCTTCGAATTCTCTAGATCCCTTGAAAAAGATGTTTCCAACTGATGAAGCCATCGTGGAAACCATGTCTCTCGAGAATCTTCCTTGGGATGATAATCATCATCATTCCTCCTTTTTACCTAGTCTTGGGGCCATGTCTTCTTGTCTTGATAATTTTGCTTCCCAAGCTCCTTCCCATCTACTTCAAACACCTATTTTGACACGAAGTTTTTCAGAAGGAAACATGGGGAATATCACTCAGATGATGCCTATTGACAACTATGTTAAACTGGGCTTTTTCAGAACATCCACGCTGGGGTGACCTATTCTCCTGATGAGATAAAGGTCTATACTAGTCTGTTCTGATAATTTTGAGACGTTTTCACTTGTTCCTATGAGGAAATTCCTGGAATTGATCCGAGTATAGTCATGCATGAGATTCCTACTTACCTTGATGCGAAACCTGTTCTCCAACATCTTCGTCCCGTGCACCCTAGAAAGGCAGATTCCATAAAGGGAGAAGTTCAAAAAAATCTCAAAGCAGGCTTCATTTATCTAATACCATTGACATATTGGGTCTCTAAAATTGTCCCTATGGATAAAAAGTTTGGAACTATTCGAGTTTATGTGGATTACGATGATATCAATCATGCTTGTCCCAAGGATAACTATCCCACTCCCTTCATCGACTAGATCATTGATGAATGTGCTGGGAGTGAGGTTTTTTTCCCTTATGGACAGGTTCTTTAGTTATAACTAGATTAATATACTACTGGATGATCAACATAAAACCGCCTTCATCTGTCCATGGGGCACTTTTTTATATAAGAAGCTCCCTTTTGGCCTTAAGAATGTTGGTGCCATGTTCCAATGAGAAACATTGGATTCTTTTCATGATATTAAGTGCATTGTTCAACCTTACCTGGATGACCTTTTAGCTCATTCTGCTAAATTTTGGGACCACCTAGAACGCCTCCATCAAATTTTTCTTCACTGTAGACGCTACAACATTCGGCTTAATCCTCACAAATGTGTCTTCTGCATCGATTACAACAGAATCCTTGGGTTTATTTTTTCCAAATATGGTATTCATCTTGATCCTCTTAAGGTAGCAGCTATCATTAATCTCCCCTCCCCTTCCTCTTTACACCAGTTGCAGAGTCTACAAGGGAAAGGAATTTTCCTGCATCATTTTATATCGAACTATGCTGAAGTAGCCAAAGGTTTTACACGATTTCTTAAGCAAGACTTCTCATTCCTATGGGATGATATTTCCCAAAAATATTTCGATGCACTAAAGACCATGCCTTTCAATGCTCTTCTTTTGTGTCCTCCAAATTATCATCGTGATTATTCACTCTATTTGGATGCCTCTTTTAGCACTATTGCCATGATTCTGGTATAGGACGATGACAATGGTAATGATCATGTCATCTATTATCTTAGCCGCAATCTTCTCGACATTGAAGCCAGATATGCTCATGTCGAAAAATTGGCATTGCCAGTTTTTCAAGCCATCCAACTTTTATACCATTATATTTTACTCTGCACTACGACTATGATTTCTAATTGCAACCCCATGGCCTATATTTTGACTCGACAATTGCTAGGGGGAAATTACTCTAAGTGGATAGTTATCCTCCAAATGTTCAATTTGGAGTTCACTACTACCAAATCGAAGAAGTCATTGATTTTTTCTAAGTTGATCTGCTCTTTATCCTCTGCCTCTGCTCCCTCCATTTCTGAGGAACGCATTCCAGACGATACTATTTTTCTGATTAGCACCCTTAATCCATGGTACGGTGATATCATCGTTTATCTCCAAAATTCTACCTTCTGATCCGAGTCGACGAAATATGATCGTCGACATATCTGTCATCATTTACAACCCTATTGCATAGTCGGAGATAATTTACCGCATCGGAGCTCATTCTATCCTCCGTCGATTTTTTACCCTCGATGAAGCTCAGAAAGTCCTTAATGACTGTCATTCTAGCTCACATGGTACGTAGTCACATGTATGGGTATGCTACTGCTCAAAAAATCCTTCGTGCTAGGTATTTATGGCTTACCATTTTCAAATATTTTATCCTCGACGTCTGTAAATGTCACAAGTTCCATATCTGCCACTGCAGGATAAGCACGCCACCTACTCATCTCCATCCCATCATTACTATTGGCCCCTTTGCGAAGTGGGGTATCAATTTTATGATGTGTAACCCTCTCTTGGCCAGGGGGCATGGTTATACTATTGTAGCCATGGACTACTTCAGTATATGGGCCAAAGTAATGCCTACACTCACAGTTGACGGTAAGACGATCGCCCAATTTATTTTCAATCATGTGATTATATGGTTTGGAGTCCCTCAAGCCTTTGTCATTGAACATGGCTCCCATTTTTAGCATTATATGATGGTTGAGTTGGCTACTAAGTTTGGTCTGCGTCAGGACAACTCAAGGTTGTACTACCCCTAGGCCAATGGCCAGGTAGAAGCGATGAACAAAATTTTAGTCACTATGCTTCAGCGTACTATTGGGATGCAAAAGTCCAATTGGAATATCATGTTGTTCTCAGCTCTCTGGGCTTACCGAACCTTGGTGAAGGATGCAACCGGATTCACGCCATTTCAACTTGTTTATGGTTTGGAAGCTACCCTTCCGATTGAATGTGAAATTCCTTCACTCAAGATAGTTCTCGAATTACTGTTGAACACTTCACCTGAGGAATAACATCTTCTATATTTAGAGAGGCTTGATGAAACTCGTTGCTTCGTTGCTCTAGTCATATAAGCACAAAAAAGAGGGTCAAAGCCCACTTTGACTAGACAGTTTCTCCTTGTACCTTCATGGAAGGAGACTTGGTCCTCCTGTATGACCAAGCCCATGATAAGTTGGGGGTAGGTAAATTCAAACTCATGTGGCATGGACCCTACATATTTAAACGTGTTTTGCAAAATGGGGCCTATGAGCTTATTGATTATGAAGGCTATCCCCTGGATCGGCCCTGAAATGGATTGTACCTCAAAAATATTATTCATGAGTTTTTTATACATTTCTTTTGTACATAAGTGTGTTTTTCATTTTTGTACATTTTTTTCTTGGTGTGCTTTGAGAGAATTTTTTTCCTGCTTATTATATATTTTCTTACTCTGCAAATGTCTGTCACTCCTTATGTCGGTTTCGCTGACAGTGCCTACCGCAATACCCGGAACCTATCCTCCACAGTTTGGGTAATCTATGATCCTAATGATGAGTTAGTAGACCTTCGGTATTTGTCTAGGACGTGAAAATAACAATGTCACTGAATACAATGCAGTTATCAAAATTCTAACTAAAGCTATTTCCCTCGACATTCATGAATTAATTGTAAACCTAAAATCTCAGCTTGTTGTTCTCCAACTCAATGGGCGTTATTCTATCAGAAACCCTCGGATTTTAAGGATATATTTATTTTTTCGTTTGTTAGAAAGGAATTTTTATTATATTACATATCAAAATATTCACAATACGTTAACTGATGCAGTAGCTTATATTGTATTAGATAGAAATTTGAGAAATTTGTAAAAGCAATCATCATCACAATGTAAGTTTTAGACAAGAAAATAAGCATATATATATATATATATATATATATATATATATATATATATATATATATATATATATATATATATATATATATATCATTGTTTGTACCCGCTTGTACATCATAGTGCAAAAAATATATGTGTTTTGGTTACATCCTTAGATGCCATGTCTCTAAAAAAATATGCAAAAATGAAACCTAGGAGTCTAATCAGCATGGTGCTCATGGTAGCACATCACTACCCATATGAAACGTCTCATTAGTTGATGGATGAAGTTAGACACTCCTACGATGTGCCACTGGTAAGCACAAGGAACATCGTCAAATCTCACATAGTCTAGGATCGCACTTGTGAGTCCCTCCAAGTTGCACGTGATTTATTCTTCATCACTTCCCTTGCCATGAGGGGCTGCTTCAAAATCTTGTGGGACCCTCCAAGCTATGGGGTACATCCCCAAGGGTCTCTCTAGTCCAACATCTGCAACATATGAGTAAATACCAAAACACATATACATATAAAAAAAAATCATAATACTCATAAAAATCCATAAATGAGTTTTTACCTCTGTCCTCGTCCTAGTAGTCCCCTTTTGGAAGTGGAAGATCTGGATTGTCCCTCAAATCGGTGCCGTTATATGGCCAATCCTACACCACAATGATTTTTCGGCACAATCAGTGAAATAACTCTGGTTTCCACGACATGTGTTGTCCACCTCCTGATCGAGGCATCAACTCTGCCCAATATACCATCTGTGGATCTCATGCTGGTGGAATAGGTAGAGCCACCTCTTGTTGCTAGAATATCAGTAACCATTCCAGCATGAACGGTATCAAGATGGACCCGTATCCAAACTGCTTCAGCTTACCATTTCTACATTTGGTATGCTGACGTTTTATGTTGATTGCCACTGTTTCCACCCAATTGAAGGTTGCTGAAGCCATGTAATCTACGGAAAGTTGAAGTTGTGTCTTTGTAGATTCATGGGGAGCCTGAGATCTAGCAGCCCGAGTAATGGTATGTAGTACTACCCTCAATTTTAAGTCAAGCATTGTCTGAATGTCTAGCTTACCACTCTTAGATGCTTTCTTTGTTCTATGAAAAATTATATCTATCAACATGCCCATGCTCTCTCCAAGGTCCCGAGTACCCATCAGTAGTGGTTGACCTCCCCTCCACTAGAATCCAATTATGAAGTAAATATCAGAGACTTCTATCTCCAGTTCTTGGTCACGAATGATGAATCTCTCTTTATCAATGTCCCATACACTGATCAAGTATTGTAGCAAATCTAGCTGAGCTCTCAAACATGGGGTTATAAAGAAGTTCAGAACCCCACAGTTCCTTAGGGCATCCATGCATGCATCATTCTCCATGGCCTATTCATCTTCTTCCCCATGCTCTCACACTTTCCACTCTATAGCCATTTTAGCTGATGATTCTTCCTGCAAAACCAACATACAAGCTTCTATAAGCCACATTGTTAAAACATTAATCCATTGGGTTGGGTATTTTGAGGGAAAAATTGAAAATTCTTGGGCACGACATTCGGCACTGCTGTTTTTCTAATAGTAGTGCCGAACGACACCTTCCCATTGAAAAAATCTAGAGTTGGGCACGGCTTGGTGCCCGGAATTAGTGCTGACCGTCACGACCAATATTTTTTCAAAATCCTCCACAAAATGCATCAAACCATAAAAAAATAAAAAATGGATGAAATTTTAGGAGAATTTTGGAGCTCCTACCTAGAAAAATATGATTTTTCAATGACCTCCTCGATTGCCTGCAGTCAGCTCTGCAAATTCACAATGGAAACTAGTAAAAATGCTCACAAGAAGGTGAAAAGGTAAAAGTAAATTCTTTTTACTATTTGAATTGTTTTATAGCCTTTTCTAACGCTAATTAGGTTTTTAGACCCCTTTTTCAATTATTTTTTATTATTTTTCTCGAAAATGGGTTTTATGTTTTTTTCTTGTGTAGCAATAGGTCCTAAAAATAGTGACGATGAGGAAACGAGTTGTATTTTATTACTTTTTCGGACTCAGTAAAAACACGAAAAAATCACCCCCTAGAGTCATCTTTCAGCTCTTTTCTGACTCTCAAAAATTGAAAATATTTCTGAGACTCTTATCATTTTGAACTCGTTAAAGGCTATGAAACATCATCTGCCCAATATAAGTTTACCCCTTTTTTCGAGATGGGACAGATTATTTATGAAAACGGGATACCTTAGTCACATATGGCTAAGAGGTTCTCTCCGATATTGTTTTCTACTTTTTCAAATCTGAGAGACTACCTACGAAAAGGTACCTTCTGGAGTTTTCTTTTCTGCCTCTTTTCAAACTCTCTAAACATGAAAAGACACCGAGTTTTATCTTTGTCAGACTTGTTAAAGCTAAATGTCATTGGAAGTTGTCACCATGACGTTACTAAGTTCCTCCTTCCTAGGGCTCGTAAAATGTACTAATATGGATTTTTCCAAAGGAAAAACTTACATGACAAACATACAATATCCCCTTTAAGCTTGTTTCCAAAAATAATTGGGGTACTTACCAGAAATGGTGGCGGAAAACGGAACTAGTTATCAGTTGTGTCGACAGTATGTTTCTCTTGAACATGATAGTTGTCAGCAGTTCCTGTAGGATTGTGTGCATCCCACATTCATCATTTTTAATCCCCGTGTTAAGGTTATCCGTTTTTACATCTCATCTTCTCTTTGGCTTGTCACGATGACCTCAGATCCCTTGATGTCAAATAATACCAAATTCGAGATTCTTGTCGTCAAGATGTTCAAGAGAAGTCCCTTATGCAGTTTTCAACCCCTGATCCTTTTTTAGTCTTGAGTCACTATCATCTTATTCCTCTGCCTCGTGTCGATGACGTGGGAAAAATGATGGCCCTCCTTTGGCTGGTCACTTCCTGTCAACTTCAGCTCATTATCCAAGAATTTGATCTAGAGACTCCCTTCCGGTACCTTAGAGCTTGCATGCCTCAATGGAAATTTCTTCACATTCGAAGATAAGTTATCATCATTGGCCTTTGATCGGGTGATTTCACGGATGTTTGACTCTAGTTCATTATTCTCATTCCGTGGATTGTACTAGTAGTACCTTGAGAACCATTATCATTTTTGGTGGTCTCTCTTTTGCATGTTAACATGTTCCATCATTGGTTGGCAATCAGGTGAGTTTCTTGCATGTTAGACTTCATATCATTCATTCACATGCCTAAATTTGTACTTGTTCGGGTTGAGACGAAGCGTAAGACCCTAGGTTTTTGTCTAATGAAATCCAAGTTGAGGAATGATTTAGTTTATCATGACTCTATGCATGACTCTTTTGATTGGATGACTGCGACCGTACATGAGTCTATTTGAGGATCCTTATCACTAGATGGTTATGTCCATACCTTGTGTTGGGGTTCCCATGTTTTGGCTATATTGGCAGGACCAAAAGATGAGACAACATCAGAACCACTTTCAGACCTCAAGATCTAGCCCTCCTGGGTCCAGAGAGAGATCTGTCTATATAAGAGAAGGTTTTATGTCTTTGAAGCTCAAAATAAGATATGAGGCTAGTTATAGGCTCAAGGTTTTGTTTGTTTGATTTTGTTTGGTTGTTGGGAATTAGGAAAGAAGGGTTCAATACAAGACAAGGCTAAGAAAAGAGGGTTTTAGGCAAAGGAGAGATAATTCAGAGAACATTCAAGACCATTGGGAAATGGATTTAGGAAAGGGTTTACCTGCTGTTCAATATGCAGGCTTTCAGTTGGGCTAGTCATCTAAAGCATTGGATCTTAAAGATGATTGTGTGGTGGGAAAGGAAAGAAAGAAGGTGAAAGCAAGGAAACCTCCAAGGTGACCTTTCAAGAATCATATCCAGGGACAGGACACGCCATTGGGCAACCTGTGATCCAAGACCTAAAAGGTTAACTCTTCAGACAAGGAAACATTAAAGATTTAAACACAAAGGTGAAGACCTGAGATCAGAGAGAGACTTTGAACTCTCAATTCTTTGGCATCTAGCTTAAGGGAACTTAGTAAGGTTCAATTAATTGAAAAGGATCCTAGTGAGACAGAGAAAAAGTTCTAGACTCCCAGTATCCCAATTCATTCAATTAAAGCCTAACAAGAACATCTAAGAACAGGTTCATTAATTCACACATCAGCTAGCAGTATATTTGACCACTACACTAGTTAAATTAGCATGAAATCAATCCTCAGATAACACATACAGTATAAACATAGGGTACCTAACAAGGGTAAATCCTATGCCAGATTTCTGATGCGTGCTAGAAGAAATGAAATGTAATGAACTAAAAAGGAAAACATGGACAAAGATAGAAAAACATCACCGCAGCTTTAAATCAGGATCCAAAGAAATGTGCTTGTCATATTAAAGAGCAACATCAGTCAAGTAAAACATTACCAATAGCTTGATATTCATTCTGAAAACATCTTCCTTAGCCTATCTTATAACTTTACACAGAGAACATGTCTCAAGAGAAACAACTTGCAATTCACAGATAACTGATCAACAACCTACAATGAGTTTCTTCATGAAATTTATAGCTGAAAGAGAGGCAGAGGGGGTAGATGAAAAAATAAATGTAGCATTAAAACTCATACGAGGAAGAGGGCCAAGGCCCCATTCTTTTTTAAATTCTGGACATTTATCTTCAGTACTCTTTGGATGAAAGAGTGGTCTTCGTCAGGTTGCAATTTACTCCAGGTATGTCTTTGATGTACTTGTTGTAATACCTCTGCAATACTCTGGTGAACTGAACAAAAACATATCAATGAATTTGGGCCTGCCATACTATGTAACAAATGCTTCTAATAGCATAGGATTGTTGTCAGGGTAGAGATCTCTTCAGGAACACAGTATAGAATGAAAACAGTATACGGAAAAAACATTCTACTGATGGTGACACTGATATATATCATTTTCTGTGCCCTAAGCCATTCTCTGATCTTTCGCTGATACTCTGTGCCACTCCATTACTGTCTCTGACTCTGAAAATTTTGAGTTTTAATGGTGCTAGGGAGGTTTTGACAGTGTCGAGCACCGTACATTGATGAAATATTTCCTGTTTGAATCCTTCCCAAATATTTTCCTGCAATATCAGGCTCGAACATTGACCTTCTTTGCGCTCTCTGTCATTAGAAAAGTGACTATAAATCATGGCATTTTCCTCCTGGCTATAATCCTGCAAAACACACAACATCGTTAAGAAATCCATGTTGGAGGGGAATGGATGCAGCGGAAGGCTTGTGGAATGGTGGTGCAGATGGTGGAAACAGTGGGTAAGAACACAAAATGGTGGAAAAACAGAGAAATGGACCAATTATAGACCAGGGGTGGCGGAGAACACGTGGTGAAAACCTGGAGGACAAGTGGCACAGTACCAAGAAAATGGGAGAAAACGATAAAAATGCATGACGTGGAGAACTGGCGGTGGGGCCGGTTAAAGGCGGGGCATTGGTTTAATCCAAACCATCCAATCTCAGGAGGAGATCGATGGCTGAAAATGCATCGGAGGTCGACTGATGGTGGGCCAGGGGTCCTTTTTGCCTTGGGCTAACTCCGGAGCATATTCGTGGCGCGATCACCATTGGATGGACAGCTTCAGATCGGACGGTGTACGTGCATATCACGTCGGGTCCATAGTCGAACTATAACGCACGATGAGGGCATTTTCCCAATATTGCATGCAGCCACGTGCTGGCTGATGAGTGGAATCACTGCCAAACGAAAAATACAGCCTGCCCTCCAAAAGTGGTGCGATAGAAACCAACGGTTTCTGCACAGTGCTCTAACGCAGGGACCACTGGGGTAGATGAAATACGGACTGTCGATCCGCGGATCAGATCGATGGTTGTGATACGATTGAAGGGGCGAACGTGAAATGAAAGGTGCTTGCGATGGCCGTCGGGTGCCGGGAAATCGACAGTTAATTGCGCTCCTGATATCAAATCGTGGTTAAGCGCTTTTTGGGTTGGCGCCTGGTTCTAGTGCTGGGTCATGTGGGGGGAAATGGTTCTGGGGCTGAGCCGAAAGGGGCTAAACCTGAAATGTAAAGAATATGGGTTTTTTGGCCCATTTTCAATGGAATTTAAGGCCAAAAGGGATAACGATAGAGGGAAAAATGGGCTATTTGGCCAAACAAAGGGTATTTGTGAGGCTTAGAAGCAATTTGGGATGATTTAGAAGGTTTAGGAGGGATTTGGGGGTGAAAATAGGGGAATTTGACAGAAAGGAAAAAGGTTAAAATGGGACATTCTGCAGGGATATAAGGGGCAAATAAAGGCCATCTTGAGCACGCCTTTTTACAATTAGTGAGGCTTAAAGCTAGGAATAGAAGTGAGGATTTATCAAAGGCAAAGGTAGAGGAGACTTCAAGGATGATGTGTTTTCAGAGGGAAATGCATTCCTTGAAGGCTCAAAAATGTTTTATCCCCCTGTTTTCTTATCAAAATATTCATAGGGGGCTAATAGTGGCTCCACATGGGGATGGCTCCTTCTCGAAGGAGTCAATAATTCAGAACATGATCTTTGGTGTAGGCCAGATGCCTGGTACTTGACTCATTCATTTTATTTCTTAGATCAACTACCACAAATCATGAAGACATCATATTAACAGAAATTTCTCCCAAAAATCTACCTACCCATCCTACAATCCTAGCATTTTTCTTCCAAGGTGCATTTGGACTTGCAGAGCCTTTACATCATCAATTTTTACGAACAGGAAAATAAAACTATTCTATTTCTACCCTTATTTCTTCATGAAACCAAATTAAACTATTGGCCTCATAACTTTCTCTACCTAGACTAATGTCTGCTAGGATTAAACTGTCTAGCAGACTTTCTTCTCTACATTCCAAGACAAAAATTGAAAAATAGTCAAGCCAGGACTTGACTTGCTGGACTTTGCGAAAATTTAAAATAACTAACTACATGCTCACAGACTGAGATTTATTGAGCTTTTCCTACCTACCCTACTCTAACTAGAATATTTACAGTCTAGCTTACAAACATTGTCTTCCAATGCAACCAGTCCATCAAGTGATCCCATGAGTGGTCTTTCTTGCTCAACTCTTTGAGCGTGCTAGATAGGTAGGTCTGCTCCCACTCTTTTTGTTCCACAATAGCAGTTACAAAAAAATATCTTGCTGTTTGCAACATGCTACCCAACAAGACCTTTGATCCTTCTTCAAATGTTTGCAGGAAATGAACATAAGGATCATGAAATGATACCTAGTTGTAAATATTTGGCAGGCTGATTTCAACCAGGATTTCTTCCTCTCCCACTAGATCAAGAATAAGACTCTCTTGAGAAAGAGAATCTCCCTCATCTTCTTCATTTTATGAACTGGAGGACTCATCATATATGGAAGTGTTGTCCTCTTGGAGCTCTGATATATTCTTCTATGATGTGCTGAGCTCTGTGAAAATATCTATGTGTTCTTGAGCAGGGGTATGTTCCTTTGCTTCCTCATTTTCAAAAGAAATCCCCTTAATTTCAATCTGCTCCGAAATTTATTCTTTGCTTACCTCCTCATATTTTGAAAAGGAAAGCTGCTGGTTTCCAGTCTCACTGATGATCTGTGGTAAAGCAGAATGAAGATTCAAGGAATCTTCATCTGCTATTATACTATCGTAGCTCTCCCCATCAGTATCATAAATAGCCTGCATTGGCTCATTACTCTCTCGAAGTAAAGGAAATTGATCCTCCTCCCATAAATCTACTAATGATGACCCTGCAAGATCATCTTTTGTTTGGAAAACATCATCATCAAATAGATCAGAAATAGGAAAATCATGAATATAAGTAATACTGCCAACCGAACATACTGGATTATCAGCGGGTTTTTCTTCACCCTGATTTACAGAGGAGATTTCTAGATCTGTACAATCAAAATCAGGAATGAATGAGAAGGAGTGTGTGTTCTATGAAAGACTTTAGAGGTGGACTGCTGATTTAATATCTGATCAATCTCTTCTTCTATCAAAGGAGAATATTTTCTTGTGGTTCTTTGAGCAGAAGTATAACAGTTCTCTGTTTCTTGTACTAGCTAATTTGGAGGCAGGATGTCTTCTTGAACCTCTTATGGAATATCTTCAGTTGTGCTTGCAGGTAAATCTTAAGGATCTTATGATGTTTCTTGACCTCTTTCTGATTCAAACAAATCCTCATGAACCTGATGATACTCGGTTAGACTACAAGGCTCATGATTGGTTTCTTCCTCCACATCAAAATCTGCATCTTCTATGTGGTCTCTTGTTTCCTCAAAGAAACATTCCCTATTATCTTTTTCCAATAGGTCGTGATATTCTCTGGTCAACATCATACAAGACATAGAAAGGTGATCAGGCGGTTCCTGATCATTTTGCTCTTAATCTTCCATAGATTTTAGAGCATCATACATGTCTTGCTCATTATCTAGGTCTTGAGTTTTTTCTTGTTCTGGAAGAGGTGTGAGCAGTTCTAAATAATCATCATTTGCATTCATATTAGCCATATACATCTCCAACAATTTACCAAACATTTCTGCTATTCCATTTAATTGATCACACAAAACATCTAGCTTTGTATCTCTGTCCATGTTTGGATCCATGTTCCTACAAAGGTGGTCACTACATCTTCTTAACCAGTTCAGATTCTTCTACCAGTGGAGTCATTTGGTATTTTGGGAGTTATGGAGTGTGGAGTCTCCAGGTGGATGAGTTGACTGTTTGAAGCAGGCTGTTGTCCACCATCAGCAATTAAAAACCAATCTAGGCTAAGTGGTCTTAGTTCCCCAGTGGAGTCGCCATTATATTGGGGTTCCCATGTTTTGGCCAGATTGACAAGACCAAAAGATGAGACAACATCAGAACCACTTTCAGACCTCAAGATCTAGCCCTCCTGGGTCCAGAGACAGATCTCTCTATATAAGTAAAGGTTTTATGTCTTTGAAGATCAAAATAAGATATTAGGCTAGTTATAGGCTTAGGGTTTTGTTTGTTTGATTTTGTTTGGTTGTTGGGAATCAGGAAAGAAGGGTTCAATACAAGACAAGGCTGAGAAAACAGGGTTTTAGGCAAAGGAGAGATAATTCAGAGAACATTCAAGACCATTGGGAAATGGAGTCAGGAAAGGGTTTACTTTCTGTTCAATATGCAGGCTTTCAGTTGGGCTAGTCATCTAAAGCATTGGATCTTAAAGATGATTGTGTGGTGGGAAAGGCAAGAAAGAAGGTGAAAGCAAGGAAACCTCCAAGGTGACCTTTCAGGAATCAGATCCAGGGACAACACACGCCATTGGGCAACCTATGATCCAAGACCTAAAAGGTTAACTCTTCAGATAAGGAAACATTAAATATTTAAACACAAAGGTGAAGACCTGAGATCAGAGAGAGACTTTGAACTCTCAATGCTTTGGCATCCAGCTTAAGGGAACTTAGTAAGGTTCAATTAATTGAAAAGGATCCTACTGAGATAGAGATAGAGTTATAGACTCCCAGTATCCCAATTCATTCAATTAAAGCCTAACAAGAACATCTAAGAACAGATTCATTAATTCACACATCATATAGCAGTATATTTGACCACTACACTAGTTAAATTAGCTTGAAATCAATTCTCAGATAACACATACAACAGAAAACATTGAAGGCAGGGAGAGAAAAAACATAGGGTACCTAACAAGGGTAAATCCTATGCCAGATTTCCGATGCATGCCAGAAGAAATGAAATGTAATGAAATAAAAAGAAAAACATGGACAAAGACATAAAAACATCACCGCAGCTTTAAATTAGGATCCAAAGAAATGTGTTTGTCATATTAAAGAGAAACACCAGTCAATTACAACATTACCAATAGCTTGATATTCAGTCTAAAAACATCTTCCTTAGCCAATATTACAACTTTACACAGAGAACATGTCTCAAGAGAAACAACTTGCAATTCACAGATAGCCGATCAACAACCTACAATGAGTTTATTCATGAAATTTATAGTTGAAAGAGAGGCAGAGGGGGTAGATGAAAAACTAAATGTAGCATTAAAACTCAGAAGAGGAAGAGGGCCGAGGCCCCATTCTATTTTAAATTCTAGACATTTATCTTCAGTACTCTTTGGATGAAAGAGTGGTCTTCGTTAGGCTGCAATTTACTCCAGGTATGTCTTTGATGTACTTGTTGTAATACCTCTGCAATACTCTGGTGAACTGAAAAAAAAAATATCAACGACTTTGGGCCTGCCATACTGTGTAACAAATGCTTCTGATAGCATAGTAATGTTGTCTGGGTAGAGATCTCTTCAGGAACACAATATAGAATGAAAAAAGTATGGACACTTCGTCCTTTCACGGAAAAAACATTCTGCTGATGGTGACATTGATATATATCATTTTCTGCGCCCTAAGCCATTCTCTGATCTTTCGCTGATACTCTGTGCCACTCCATTATTGTCTCTGACTGTGAAAACTTCTAGTTTTAATGGTGCTGGGGAGGTTTTGACAGTGTCAAGCACCGTACATTGATGAAATCTTTCCTATTTGAATCCTTCCCAAACATTTTCCTGCAATATCAGGCTCAAACATTGACCTTCTTTGCCCTCTTTGTCACTAGAACAGTGACTATAAATCGTGGCATTTTCCGCCTGGTTGTTATCCTGTAAAACACACAAAATTGTTAAAAAATCTATGCTGGAGGGGAATGGATGCAGTGGAAGGCTTGTGGAATGGTGGTGTAGCATGCTAGAAACAGTGGGTAAGAATGCAAAATGGCGGAAAAACAGAGAAATGGACCAATTATAGACCAGGGGTGATGGAGAACACGTGGTGAAAACCTGGAGGACAGGTGGCGCAATACCAAGAAAATGGGAAAAAATGTAAAAATGGGTGACATGGATAACTAGCAGTGGGGTCGGTCAAAGGCGAGGCATTGGTTTAATCCGGACCGTCCAATCTCAGGAGGAGATCGATGGCTAAAAATGCATCAGAGGTCGATTGATGGTGGGACAGGGGTCCTGTTTGCCTTGGGCTAACTCCCGAGCATATTCGTAGCGCGATCACCGTTGGATGGACAGCTTCAGATCGGACTGTGTACGCACATATCGCACTAGGTCCACAGTCGAACTATAACACGCGATGAGGGCGGTTTCCCAAAAGTGCATGCAGCCACGTGCTGGTCGATGAGTGGAATCGCTGCCAAACAAAAAATACAGCCCGCCCTCCAAAAGCGGTGTGATAGAAACCGGCGGTTTCTGCACAGTACTCTGGCGCGGGGACCACCGGGGCGGATGAAATAAGGACCGTCGATATGTGGATCAGATTGACGGTTATGATACGATCGAAGGGGCGAACGTGAAACGAAAAGTGCTTGTGATGGCCGTCGGATGCCGGGAAATCGACAGTTAATTGCGCTCCCGATATCCAGTCATGCTTAAGTGCTTTTTGGGCTGGCGCCTGGTTCTAGGGCTGGGTCATGTGGGGGGAAATGGTTCTGGGGCTGAGCCGAAAGGGGCTAAACCTGAAATGTGAAGAATATGGGTTTTTTGGCCCATTTTGAAAGGAATTTAAGGCTAAAAGGGATAACGATAGAGGGAAAAATGGGTTATTTTGCCAAACAAAGGGTATTTGTGAGGCTTAGAAGGAATTTGGGATGATTTAGAAGGTTTAGGAGGGATTTGGGGGTGAAAAAAGGGGACTTTGACAGAAAGGAAAAAGGTTAAAATGGGACATTCTGCAGGGATATAAGGGGAAAATAAAGGCCATCTTGAGCACACCTTTTTACAATTAGTGAGGCTTAAAGCTAGGAACAGCAGTGAGGATTTATCAAAGGCAAAGGCACAGGAGACTTCAAGGATGATGTGTTTCCAGAAGGGTGATGTGTTTTCAGAGGGAAATGCATTCCTTGAAGGCTCAAAAATGTTTTAGCCCCCTGTTTGCTTGTCAAAATATTCATAGGTGGCTAACACCTTGGATCTTGTTACATGTTCTCTACTATGGATGATTGCGTCCATACCTTGTATTCATGTATCAAAGATATTATTCGTACTTGATCTTGCAGGTCCTTTGGTGGCAGTGTTTTGGTTTGGGCATTTTCTCATAAAGCATTTCACCCCTCCCTCTCTCTCAGACTTCATGCTTTAGGGGGAATCTGTTACACAACATTTTGTCATCGTCCCTACATTCCCCATTCTAAATACTGGAGGACTATCAGTGTGACCCCTGTGTACGTTCACACATCACAATGAATTTCATTGCATCCCTTAACATTTCAGGAACACATCCTCTATTGACCATTCCAGAAGTTGACCCTTTAAAACATATGCTTTTGGGTCAACGTGGTTGGGTAGATATGACCTCACATCGATGGCCAGATTTACACTAGGCCCCGCACCATGGTCTCTCTGTCTCTGAAGAGCACCCATGCCAAGCTACTTTTGTAAGTTTTTTTAATATGGAAATGAATATTCTAATATATAACATCTTCGTGAGCAGATTCATGGATGTTTGTTCGACTAGATCAGGTCGAGTTTCTCGCTTTGGCCTTATAGTTCCTACAAAAATGCAACTTTCCAAAGGGATATACCTTTCCCCCACGATATGTGGATCCCAAATCTCATCCTCTACTCCTATAAATCCCTCTCCATTCCATTGACTTAGCTAGCCAGAGATAGCTATAATAGACCAAGATTTTATAACAGAGAATAGTCCATAGCTGTGTGATAGAGTTTGCGCCTTTAGCCTCATTGAGCCAATAAACGAATAGATTCTTTGGAGACCTGCTCAAATGAACCCATCAAAGGAGGTCTACAACGTCAAGGCACAGGTTGTAAACTCCCTTTTCTATATATTAAATATTACATGACTAATTTCTAGTTC
This sequence comes from Pinus albicaulis, assembly GCA_034641835.2. Lineage (NCBI taxonomy): Eukaryota > Viridiplantae > Streptophyta > Pinopsida > Pinales > Pinaceae > Pinus > Pinus albicaulis. Next base: position 1,208,008,440 of record CM076577.1, read on the forward strand.
CATCTTTGTCTATGTTAGTATTCGAAGTTTCTAACTCTCCTTGACTAGTTGGTTAGTTGTAAATGAATGTATATGTTTGTATGTTGTTAGTGTTTTTTTTAATCTTTGTGGAGGTGTGTAAACGTAGCTACCAATAGAGTGTAAGGCTTTGAGGAAAAATATTGAGGGACTGCTACAACATACTAAATCAAGAACGTTGGATTGAGGTAGGACATCTATTCCAATCCACATTTCATTTATAAACTAGGAATTTAGAAACCAACATGTTCCCTTGTTTATAGACCCACCCTAGGGCTAGAAGGATCACCTATATCTTTAGAGGGGTTTTTCCTTCACAACAACGTGCAACATGTACAACATGTATACAATAGTATTATTGCACATCCATAGACCATACACTGATTCTACCAAGAAACCTTGCTTCTACTATCTTTCCACAATTCATGATTTCCATAGCATGCCGCAAAGTACACTGATTTCATTCTGCTGATGTGTCTCTCAGTATTACATGTCCAAAAAATAAGCATAGTACAAGCATATAATATCAATTCATATCTATATGATACTGACCTTCTAAATTTGTCAAGGCTACTCTTCCCACTTGATACCTCATAACCAAGAATCTCTTTCATGCCATTCACCTACATTAGAAATCATTCCTCCACAAGAATGATCTCTGACAACCTTGTCATACAATGACATAGACACACACACACACACACATATATATAAATTATCATAAAATAATCATGATCCTTTGAGACAAATACATACATACATACATACATATATACATATCAACATTAGCATAAAAAAAATCATGATCCATGATGACCCTGTTATACATGGCATACATACATGTATACATATATATACATCATCATAACCATACTCACAAAATAATTACCATATACCATAAATTTAAGGTTAAGAGAACATCCTTTATACGTGGACAACATGCACAACATTGAGAACAAGACATCTGATGACTCAAATATATTTACCTTACCTTCCCTAATTACCTTGCTCATAAATATACTGCCACTATCAATTTACACCAATGGACCCAACCAATCCAACCAATTTTCATATTCTTAACTTCAACTACCCTTACTCATGCACCGAGATTCATTCTAGTCTTTCTCGTTGGGTTTCATTCATCTCTCCCAAGATCCATTAACTGCATATTTCCCCAACCAATTCCCAAGACCCTAAAACAATAAAAAGGTGAGAAAAATAAACGAATAAGAGGAAAAAAATGAAAACCAATAACAATATGACACCACAAACAAATTGGCATGTCCATGAACTAATCATACACAAAATTACAAATCAAGCACAAAAAAATCACAAAAGACCGAAAGCATAAAACTATAAACAAATACCATGACTCGGTCCCCATGGGTTCCCAATGCTTCCAAGGGAAATCTCAACCAAAGCCTTCTTCAATATTCCATAGCAGTCTCTTTTTCCATGCAATTCCCTACATCATACTGCTGTAAACACATAACTGGCAGTGTAAAAATAAATATAACAATAAATCCGTTACCTTACCTTGATATGCCAAGCATGTTTCCTTACAACTAGACACATCCATTCCATCTCTAAAGGGAATCCAATTCCCTTAAAGAATCCAACCATAATTAGAAACTATTTGTTATACCCATCAAATAAATGTTTAGGAATATAACACATATCCACATAATGTCAAAAAGAATCAAGGTTAATAAGACTTCATGTATTCATGAAAGTGCTCATTCATTTGGAATTGTGTTTTCCAAACATTTCCATAGGAACTCTTACCCAATTCCTTCCTTTTTTGCTGCAATTGGGTGTTACTGTGCACTGCCACATCACCCAACTGTCAGTTATATAAACAATTCAATGGTTACCTTGTCATGCTAATACCAAGAATGTTGCCCTGAAACTATTCACACATGCCAATCACATGTTCCTAATATTAAGACATCATATATATTAGCTAAAATCAACCTCTTCCAAGGCTAGCAACCATGTCATAATCAACTAATAGTCAAAATCATAATACTACAACTAGCCCACACTTATACTTGAGCGCATATCAGCTATATTAAAACAATATGCATTAGTACAACCTTCTTATAACAAGATCATTCCTTCATGCATTCATGACTAGCGAATCCTAACAACAAAATGATCAAATCCTACATAGAAACACAATGAAAATAATGACCCTCACCATGCATACACAAAAATCATATATACCAAAAGTATAAGTAACACATATGCAACTCACATGTATGCATGAAAAACACATTCTGCACATCTAGTCCAATTTTTGAACCATTCTTTGATACCACTCTGTGGTATCATATATCACACAAAGAGACCGGAAACTAGAAACCACCCAAAAATAATGAAACTTGCTCTGATACCACTTTGTAAATACCCCCTCCCACATTTACCCAAGTCAACCAGTCTGCTAGGGTAAACATGTTACGAGAGGATATTATGATCTAATTCAACTCCCCATGTATAGTTAAGGAAGTGGAATAGACATAACACAACCAATATGATCTTCCACACATGCTAAAGAACCCTATGGAGCCATCCAACCCTTCCAGGTGATCAACCCCTAAGACAACCTATAATTTAACTAACCTAGAGCCTCAATCTCTCCCTTGAAATGGGCATGCATGCAACTGGGACCCTCCACTCACTCTCACAATAAGGTAATACAAGCGGCTGGGATATTTTTAGCTAGTTTCGAGCCTACAACCCCGAATTGTGTGCCACATTTTTAGGGCCATGACTCAGGCCACTACCTAGAACTCCATGAAACTTCCTGAGATGAAAAATAACATCGAAACAATAATACAAATGAAAATACTTGAACAAAGACTTGTCTGGACCCATACTAGCCATGATAGAAACTTCGTCAAACATGTTAAAATATGCATTCTATAGGTTAAAACAACATATCTCAACATAAAGGTATGATACTTATCTAAGATTCATGAAGAAGCATTGATTCCTTATCACATTAGCTGCATTATCATCTATTAGGTAATATATGCATTTTTTATTCAATTATCGAAAAAACATGATGAGATCCATACATCATAACTCTCATAAAAACATACTCATAACCAACATATAAAAAATAGAAATATCAGGGATACAATAGCCATAATATCCCCATATAATTAATACATTTATGCATTGAATACAAAGGATAAAGGGCTCTTATTAATGAATGCAAAAGACAACCATGTTTAGGACTTGCACATATCACCTGACCATAGATTGGATGAAACAAATCTTTCTTTCAACCAACCACTCACGTTCCATATTCCAAGCATGAATGTGGGACTCATTACCAAAATAAACCAGGGCTTCCCAAGGCTGAACCACCTCACACTCATCAATAGAACCATGATTTACCAGGATCCTCACTCGATAACTAGGCCCTAAACAAGCATGGATTCCACTATATGTTTCCACCTACAGCATGATAAATTTTATTGTCTCCCAGTCTATAGGCCTTACTGCAATCTACATTATGATCCATGGATCACTAGGCCATAATCGAGACTCCAATATCCACGCTCTACCATATATCCCACGATTCATTGGTCGATGATTCCTAGGAATAATCGAGACTCCACTCTCGGGGATTTACCGCAATCCCCATTAGAGCACTGGGCCTGACCAATGGCACACTCCTCTACGCTTTACTGTATATCCCACCATTCATAGGTTGAGGATTCCTAGGCCCACCAAGGCACAAAATACCTAGATTCACCGCAACCCACAGTCTAGTTCAGGGGTTACTAGGCCAATGTCTTTACTGTAATCCACAGTCTGGTTCAGAGATCACTAAGCCATGTGTTTTTTCGTTCAGATATCCACCTCACCCAGTTTTGAAACCATCCAAAAATATATATCACCCAAAACATGAAAACCCCATCACACCATGGTTATAGGAAAATGGAAAGGCTAGGTTGAAAACACTGTCCCACCTGGAAAAATCCATGCCAATGATAGCAAGAGAACCAAGAACATACATGCATAACCATGCATGCCAAATCTAGCAAGGAAATCAAAGATGCAAATCGATACCTATAAATAATCTCATTGTAACCTCTTTATCATTATCTTCCTTGCTTGAGCTTTGCTTCCTCTTTGCCTTCTTTTCCTTTCTTTATCCAATTTTGAAGTACTCCAAGAAAACTCTATGTGTCCAAGAGTGTGTGTGAGAGAGAATAAAGAGATAACTCAAAAAATGAACTTAAAAAAGTCTGTGAACTTATCCTTAGAAGCCTTTTTACCAATGACACCTCTATTTTCTTGATTTCCCATTATTTTACTTAATTTTCCACCTCACATGAAAACTATGACCTTTCACCTTCCTTTTCTCTTTTCCCTTATTTTCATAAATAAAATTCCAATTAATTCCTCTTAACTTTCCAAAGCCTTTTCCATTTCCTTCACCAATTTCCTTAGCCATAATAAACCAAATGAACACTCACACTAGGATATCTTTGCCCTACATTCAACTTGGAATATGTGTCCCATGACCTTGGTCTTATTTATATTTTTTACATGATTTTTTTGAGTAGAGCTATTGCAGGTGCCTTGGCCTACTCCTAATTTTATGAGAAATAAATTATTTTCCTTGTGGTAGATAAAAATATTGGCTACAAAAAGACAAAAGCATCTCTGTCATACTCCTTGAAAAAAAACCAAGGAATGTTTTGTGTGAATCCAACCTATGGTGAATCTTGTCCTAGGAAACAAAGGTTTCCTTCTTTCTTCCATTAAACATCAAAATGATTAAATGAGGTACTAATCCTGACGATGTTGTTTTACCTTCAAATAAAACCTAATTCCTATAAAGTAAGAGACCCCATAACACATAAGAATATAGCTCTAGAAAGGACCAATTGAGCTATATTAGATATGGTTTCTCATGCGATGCTTAAAATCCACAGACTCTATCTACCTAAAAAATTCAAAGTCTAGAGCACCTATAACCTTTCCTTCATTGTGAAATAACAATATTCAAATAAAGGATTCACTATTTAATCATCAATTTCACACATTGCACATATATTGGGTCCTCATCATCCTTTTTTTTTCTATTACAACACTAAAGTGCCTTATTAGCTACTTGATCCCTTACGATTATTTTCCATTTCCAAAAATTGATCACCATTATTAACCTTTCCCTAATTCATCAACAATTTCTAAAGCTTCATAACTCGATTTAGCAATTAAAAAAAAAAATCATTCCTTCCAAGGAAAAACAAATTGGTCTACCTCCTCATTCAGGGTTACTAGATTAAGTGAAAAATAACTTGTGAATTTCTTCCACTCTTGTGTCAATCTCCCTGTTAGGCCAATATCAATATTTTATAACTAACAATGAATACCCTCACATAGACCATCAATTTTTCTAATATCTACGACCATGGTAAATCTCCTTTCTCTTTATAGATATCTCAAATCAACTTAGAGAATATAGTTTTCATTCCTTCCTATACATAGGTCCTCACCAAGATGAACTCGATCACCCTTTCCTATTATCCATTCTACCCAATGACTTGGAACAAGGAAGAGATGAATGATATTCTTCCATACATTTGAGCCTCCCCTAGAGGAATTTGGCTTAATTTTAGTCCATTACTCAACTATGAGAGAATGAAAATATTTTTTGATGCATAATCTCCCCAACAAACCCTTCGAAACAAAATCCACCATATAATTATAAAAACCAATCACTACCTAAATAGATAAAAAAAATTCAATCCCCACCCACCTCATCTTTTTAGCTTCACAAGATATTTCAACTTTACGAAAGTTAGATGCCCCATCTACTTTAATCCTAACCACAGGAACTTGAAAACACCTTATTTATACAATATCTAAAATTCCTTTTACCATATATTCTAATGACAAAAAAACAAAAATGCTTTCTAACATAGCTTTTATTAATCCTAATTTGTTTCCCAACAAAGGTTATATATAACACCACCAATCTACGTTTTCTTTAGAATTTTTTTTAACAAGCTACAATCAATCAACTACCATATATCCATTGGATTTTATATGGTAACCTAAATGTATTATCCAAATATCAATTGTTCCCACTCGAAAGGGAAACAAATATATGATATATGCCTCCACCTCTAAACAAATATGATTACAGAGAATAATCAATATATACATAATGAAATCCATTCTAATGGATAAGCATAATAAGTAAATAATTTGCTTAATGGGTCACCATTATATAATATATACTTAACCAAATAAAAATACATCATATACAAAAATTATTTGAGTCGGCCTGATCCTCTTTGCTACTATTATTCCTTTTAAATTACCCTCCTCCATTGATGAAATAAGAATCCTACTAAAACCCACTACAACTACCAAAAACAAGAAGGGGGAAATTGGATATCCCTATCTAAATCCTCTTAAATATTTGAAAATTTTGGGAGGACCTTATACAATAATTGCAAAATTTGTTAATGAAATAGACCCTTTAATCCAATTCACTATTTCCAATTTTAAACTAGTTTGAAATGGAAGCAAACTATGATACTTTTAGTTTACCTTATTATAGTATTTTTCGAAGTCCAACTTCATAACTAAGGAAAGAAACTTCTTCACCTTCAATGTATGTAATCCTTCTCAATCTAATCCAACCACATTCAAGATCTATCAGTTGAATAGAAATCCAAACTATTATTTAAATATACATTTGGACAAAACTCCCTTTAGCATATCAGTGAGAAACTTTGCAATTACCTTATCCAAAAAATTGCATAACAATGTAGGCTTGAAACCAATAAAGGAGGAAGGATTTGATTTCTTGGCTATGAGAGAAATAGAGGTAGCTTTTAGAGCCCCTAAAATTATACTCAAAATCCCGGCCTCTTCCACCACCTTTAACATCTCATTTGACAATGTATAGAAAAATATTAGATAAAATTTCACAATTTACTCATTTAGTACAAGGATATTTGACCACTTAAAATTTGAAATCACCATCAACTCTTATTTCATAATTGAAACCCCATCGTAAGATTTAATTATTGATCAAAAATTGGGAAAGAGATGGATCACTCTCAACCATTGAACAATATGACTTCCTAGAGGTTGTTGAAATAAATTTTCAAAATAAATAGACCCTACTTCCAAGATCTCCTTAAAGGATCAAATATTAGAACCATTCAACAAGTCTAGTTTCCATATCACATTAACAACTTTCTTGTGAGCCACATATTTATGAAATAACTTAGTGTTATTATCACTTTCAACAAGCCCAATACTATGACAATTTAACTCTACATAAAATCCTCAAGCACCAATATCCAAGCCTTTTTCTCTTCCATTATTTTAAATTCCACATATTCAACATCTAGGTAAATTCCTACCAAGTTCTAATGGAATAAGTGAATAGTATTGTCCTTATTTCCAAAAAATCTACCTAAATTTGGGCCTTTTATTGGATAGCCATTCTCTAGAAAATTTCTTTATTAACTTAATATTTTCTATAAATTGTGATGTTTCCAAGAGTGACAACTAGGGATTTTATGGATTCCAAGATAAAACACACTATATATAAACTGCTCATCAATCAATCAATTATGATAAAAATTAAATGGAAATATATGTTTTGTATTTTCCATTTCCATATGAAGCTAAATAGGATTATGATCCGAAATTATCCTATCGACTATTCAAAACTAAACTTCCCTACCATACTCTAGAAGGTTATTGGACAAAAAAAACATATCCAAATGTTTTGAGAGAGTCATAAACACTTTTCACCCATTAATACATGTTGTAGACATTGGACCTTGTAGACATTAGACCTAGTTAATTTTAACAAAATTAAAATCCTCAAAAGGGAACACATAGAAAAGTGGCATGTTAGCCTTCCAAACTGATACGCCTTTCAATTCTTGAGTTATCAAGGTTAAATTGAAATCACCTCCAATATTGATATTTAGGTCCTTTAAATTCCTTGTTCCACCAAAGAATATTAGAAAGGATTTTAATCCAAATAACGACCATACAAGTTTGAAAATTTAAAGCTTTTTCCAAGGGCTTTCACCACCCCCTCTAGTAAAATGCATACATCATACAAGCTAGTATTAAAAACTTTAGTAAATTAATTCCAAGCCAAAATAAACCCACCAAGCATTATAAAACATCATGAGAATATAACCTCTAATCCTAAATAACTAAGGATAAAATATCCACTTCTTTATCGCTCAAGACCATAATTTCTTGAATAAAAACTATATCAAGTTTATGTAGATAGAACAATCTATAGAGATATAATTTCTTTTGGACACCCCTAATGCATTTCCTAGATTATTCTAGTGTCATTTGGTTATATCCTACTAGAATTTCCCCCCATTGTGTCCTCATAGAATTCCCTCAATTAGGTATTAGAAATCAATTTTAGACCATACTAAATTTTTTCCTTATTATAACTCCAAAAAACATAGTAAAACTAAATAGTTTTCTCTTTGGCTATGAAAATTTAGAGAGAAGATGGTGTGACTATGCTACTATAGGAAATAGGGTTTCCTGTTATAGAACATCTATGGCCTTTTTTTTCAATGGATATAATTTCAAAGTATTATCATACTATTCACTCTATACTTCCATTGAACCAAGCATCAAATATCAAAAGATAAAAATGGTGAACCTACATTATTTACACTCACAGTTGTATATAAAAACAAATCATAGAATAGGTTATCAAAACTAATAAATTTCTTGGGTAGAGGACTTGGTAATAATTTTATAAGTTATTTTAGGTCACTAACCTTTGCAACAGATGCAAGGAGCTCAATGAGATAAATTTATAGATTTTTCGAAATCCTATAGCAAACCCTTGTAGACATGTAGCTTCCTGTAGCTTCATGTAGTATCCTATAATACCAGCCGAGATAGCCTATATGGTTTTTGCATGCAATTTTTCAACAAGGGATACTATTGTTATTTTAATTTCATGATGTAAGTATGCTGGTGATGATGGGGTGGTAGGGACGGGACACAACTCACAACACTTACCTATCCAATCTATTACTCCACTTATAATTAAATAATTATTCTCACCCCCACCTTGATTGTTACACCATAAGAAGAAAATTGCCATATTTTCAAATAAGTCGAGGAGAATATCCAATTTGTATTTTTTTCCTCTCATTCATCGAAAGAGATAATTAAGAAAAGTGGGTGTTGACTAATAGTTAGACTTCGGTTTCTTAGTCAGTGTAATATCCCAAAATAGGGAAAATCAACACTATTTGGAATATCTTAAGATATTCCAAAAGTGGAGCTACAACAAACCATGAACATAATAATGAAAGAGCAGTGTAAATCAACCCATAAACATGGGAGACCAAAATGGAGACATTAATCCATGTATTATATCAGCAAATCCATACATAACAATGAGGCATTGATCATACACCATGAAGGAACAAGCCTCCCATAAGAAATCACTCTACAAATGAATTGACGTCACAATACAAGAATGTGTTGGGAAACCAGCTCCAAAAATAGAAGAAAAGAGATATCAATGCCTTAGAAATAAGCCACTTCGAGGGGGAAACCTACAATACATTACATGAATGAACAATTCTTGGATGATACAAATTAAAAAACCTTCTTTCTATATATAGGAGTCCATGGGGCCACATTGTAATCCTAGTGGGGCCACAATGTAATCCTAGTCGACCTAAAAATAATAATTTAAGGGCACAATAATAACAATATGGCGGTTACATGGGTACAATAATAACAATAAGGGGGTTACAATAACAACAATAAGGGACTATAATAGTAATATAGGGACCTAACATGCTCCTCTCCTTCAAAAAAGTGTTGTCCTCAATGCTTGAGTAGCTCTGGGTGCTTTTGTATAAAATTCTCATCCTCCCAACATTGACTATTTTGTATAAACCTAGCTATGAAATTTTGCGACGATTTTTCTCTGGATTTCAGCTTCGCACTCTAAAAATTTCAGCTTCTGAACCTTCGTAGAAAAAACGTTATAGCCAAAATGCCATGATGACCTGTTTGGAGCAGCGAAACCCTAGAATCCAAAGCTCTAATAACAAATGTTGGGAAACCATCTCCAAAAATAGAAGAAAAGAGTTATCAACGCCTTAGAAATAAGCCACTTCGAGGGGTAAACCTCCAATACATTACATGAATGAACAATTCTTGGATGATACAAATTACAAAACCTCCTTTCTATATATAGGAGTCCATGGGGCCACAATGTAATCCTAGCCAACCTAACAATAATAATTTAAGGGCACAATAATAACAATATGAGGGTTACAGGGGTACAATAATAATAATAAGGGGGTTACAATAACAAAAATAAGGGACTATAATAGTAATATAGGGACCTAACAGAATGCAGGAGACTGCTACAACACAGTTAAAAACACACTGCTATAGAAAAATGATGTAAAAAATATGTAGGGCTGTTATAAGCCTCAAAAGATATGCTCTATACATATCTATGGTCAATACCAACTCCTAAAAGAAACCTGGAAAGGGGTTTTCAGAAGTACATTCTATACAAGATGGGATCTAAAGCCCAAGGGCTCAAGATACACTATAAAATAAAGAAAAAGAGTGTAGAAGGCTGCAATATGATATATATAAATTATACCCCCTTAAAGGTCTCCTCCCATGAAATGATGAACCCCTCAATCACAAGGAAACAATGCAAAGGAACCACCAGAACTCCTGCTGAGGCTGCATTCAAAAATAACGCATTCCCTAGCTGGAACAATGCTGGGAATGAGGGGAAATGTATGGCCTGATGCCAAGGATCTGAAATGTGCCCAAGAACTCTCCAAACAGATCTCCCAAGAGAAGGAAACCTTCCTCCTATGATAAAATAGCTCAAAAAGTGGGGTTCTAACCCCTCCACTGCTGCACCCTGCAACACAGCACAATAACCTGCAAAAAATGCGCTGATGAAGAAGTTGTAGCTTGGCCTAAAAACCTGAATGTGGAAATGAATAAAATACTCTTCCAAGAGGCCCCTCAAGGAAAATGGTGGGATTACCACTTGGGAACACCTGGTGCTAAACAACACAACTACCCTGCTAAAAAACAAGAGGAAGCAATAGTCTAAGAAGACCAATCAAAAATAATAATATAAAACATCCCCTCAAATGGATTCCATCCTCTTCCTTAAATAGAATGTGAGCTCGGCTGCCCTTGGCGCTACTAAATTAGGTCATTTCCTTCGTGAGATCCATCTCCCTCCAAAATTGTGTTATTCTCTAATTGATCTCCACTCCTCCTTATCAGCGCTGTCGACTTGGTCAAATTTTACTGAATCAACATGATCCAAACCTTGTTCACACTCAGAGGAGCTTCATTTAGCTGCTACAAGGGTCTCCTTTCACACTTGAAGTGTTTTTATTGCTACTCAAGAGACTTATGGGCCTCCCCGCCCATTTATTTACCGACCTAGTGATAAAACAACTATAATATTCTATTTAGCTTGGATGCTAAATTTTTGGAATATTATAGTCCTCCCATCCAAAATGTTGCTTGTCCTCAAAAAAATGTATAAGGAGAGAAGAACCCCTCCCCTCCTCCTCTTGTGGCCTCCTCATCAATAGTCCCCACCACTGCTCAAAACAATCTGCAATAAATATGTCCTCCAATACTCCTTCCCAAGCATGCAAAACCAAATGGCTCACATCATGAAATGGTGGAAGGTGTAAGTGGAAACCTTCTTTTTTTCCAATGGCCTCTTCAAGATAGGAGTTATGACAAGCATAGGGGGATCTCATGACCAATGAGAGACTCCCAAACCCATGCTATCATCCAATTGAAATGAGCCATTCTAGGTAGCTCATCAAAAGAATCCTTAACCCCCGGTGTATGCAATGTGTTGGGGCTGCATGGAGAGATTATATTTTCCCATGAAAGTGGTTTCTCTCTCCACTTATGGTAAGTATGGGTTTGTTGCTAATATTGGGCTGAAATTTCATGGCCTCCAAGATTGGCCCAAGTTACCTCACAAAACAAATCAGCCATGAAATGCCCCCTCCAAGAACACAGTTTCTTCAAATGGCTCCGCCCATGTGAAGACAAGAAATGTTGTGTGGAAATCATGGTTTTCCCATTGTTTCTCCTAAAACATACAACATGTAAAGTAGGGAGAATCATACTCCCAATGGGCATCTCCAACTCATCTATAAGTCTCCAAAAAATCTCCCCATGAACATAAGAACATCAACAAAATATGGAAGCTTAAACTAGTGAAAACAAGTTGCCATATGACAACTGGATATTGGGTCATAGTTCCTCACATGGAACCAGCATAGTGCATCACTTGCCTGCATCAAAACAAGTAAGAACAAGTGCTCTCCTAGCCACTTTTTTGCTGCCACAATCATCCTATAAGATAGAAGCATGAGAGTGTAATGTGGTGTCAATGGTGCACACCAAGAATCATGTGGCCTCCCCCACATACCACCAATAGAATGGCCAACATCAATACTGCAAATGACATCATGTACATGAAAATACAATATGAAAGAAGGAAATATCTTCCTTGGTATAATATGCTGCTCACAAAGGGTAAAGGAATGCAAATCATGGTGCATAAGTGTACATCCTGTTAGCCATCAGTAAATTTTCTTTCAACAAATGATGGCTAAAACAAGTCTTTAGTCTTCAAGAAACAGATTTCATGCAGAATTTGTGACTTCTTGAAGCCTCTTTGTGATCCTTGTCTCAAAAGGTCCATGTCCTTGGCATTTTCACTTAAAACCCTTCAAAAGCATGATGTCCCCTTCAAAAATCCACCGAGAAATCTACTTTTCCCTTCAAAACTATTTTCTAAAAAGTAGCCTCATTTTCATCATTTCATAGCCTTCATTTCCCCTCATTTATCCTTCATTTTCCTCTAAAAACCCCACTTTTTCCTTCAGTAAAACTCCTCATTTTCCCTAAAAACCCCTTTTTAAATCATTAAAAAACCCTTTGTAATGGTTTAAGAACCTCTTTTGCCTATCGAAAGCTTTAAAAAGCTAAAAAACCCTCTTTTTAAAAGCATATATCTGCCTTTTCATAAATTTGGGCCTTAAGCCCCTTTGGGTTTGAGCCCCAGCCCCTTCCACCATAAAACCTATGCTCGCGACCAGGCACTAGCCCCACTGCATCAGGCATTCTCATTGCATCGAAATTTCCACTAAAAGTTTGCATTTTCCCCCACCGATGCGATTAGCCCCTTATCTCTCCACCCCTGGTCACCTTATCCCTTCATGAGACCGTTCCCTAGTGCTAAACCTAGCCCCCATCACGTCGGTGTTTTTCACTTCTCCCCTCTCCCCTTGTAAAAATAGCTCCTCCTTTACATTTTTCCCCACCTTACCATTCCATCAAATGATCTTCACCATAGATGTTATGGATATAACGGTTCTCGTTTAACCCGACAATTCAACGACCCTCCCGCTACACGACAAAAGGCTATGATGTCACCTACCGGTCCCACACCCCACTACCCAACCACCCATCCTATCATGCCCTGACACCTGTCTCCCACTACAGCACCCATCGTGCAACTTTACATCGCACCTAGTCCACACTGTCAGATCTCTTCCCCATCATCCGACGGTTGTCGTATCGCGCGATTTTGTTGTTCGGAGTTTAACACTCCAAAATCACACGATACTGGCAGTATTAAAAAGGCCACGTGGCGTGATACAATTGGATCACATTCGATTCGTTTAAAACCACTTACCACTTGAATCGAACATGAAAACCATTCGTGGTATTTCCAAACCCGCTCTTGCCCAAATTCACAATCCATTTTGAACATGATTTTTGCCTATTTTCCTCAATAAAACTCCTCCGCCTGCATATTCACCCCCTCTGCACTGCTCCTCCACCCCGCCAGCCTCCTAAGTAATTTTACCAAAACACCGCAGGGTTTTTATAACATATTTTGTTGTTGTTGTAGGTTTTTATCATGGTTTTTGGAGCATAAACCTTGTCCACAACTCACGAAGGGACTGAGCCAAAGTCTTCTATGTTTGAAGGGTAAAACATGAAGTAGAAGGTTGCAAGTCTTCGTTAGATGATTTTATCAGTGCTGTGTAAGCACTGGTCATACCCTTAAACTCTCCACCACACTTAAAACCCCCTGTCCACAGTGATAAAGGAAAAGACAACAAAGGCTAAAGATTTAAAGATTTAAGAAGTTCCTGTGCAAAATATCAAAGGTTGAAAGGTTCAAATCCTATGGTTTTAAAGTTAAAACATGTTTAAAGGTAAAAATAATCAGCAAAGGGCCAACAACTACTTAAGCATACAGATAAAGGGATTAAAGCGCAAATCAAAAATCAAAAGGGTTTAACCCTACAGTTATAGGTAAAGCATGATTAAAAAGGTTAAAATAATAGGCTTAAGGTACTAAGGCCGAACCAGTTCAAAAATAACAAAAGACAGTGATGATTAAGAATAAAGGTTAAAGCCCAAAATACCAAGGATCAAAATATTTAACCAATAATTTTTGAAGATAATGACATAGTGGATAAAGCAGAAAGTGTTTGAAAAGAGAAAAACAGTTAGCATATCAGGATTAAAGACTCCAAGATGATTATGAGGGCATAAAGCATAATCAAAGTTATAAAAAAAATTTAAAGCCACAAAAACAGACAAATTAGTAAAAGAAGCCTCCAAATGCCACATCAGTGAGGAAATTAAAGCCAAAACTACCACCTACACGCTTATTTCCTCTAAATAAGGCACAATGAATGCAGAGTCAGAGATATTTGTCTAAGACAACTCAGAATTAATGGCCAGCCTACTAAAAGCCTCCAAAGTCAATTAAAGTAACTTTAGTTGATGAAATTTAATGTAAAATTGATTAAAATAGAGATAAACATCTTAAATATTCTCCCTAAGGCCTCCCAAAGGTCAAGAAACCATTACTCTGTATTAATTGAACAAATGAGCCCTTCTTACACTCCACCTTCTCATTCTTCTATAAATACTTCTGTAGAAGATAGTATAGAGGTTGATATTTGAATACTCATCAAGTGTAATTAGCTTTGAAGCTGCTGAAGCTATGTTTTGTAATAGAAGAAAGCTAGGCTGAGATGAGAAGTTTGAAGCTGTAAAGACCCATTGGACTTGAAGATTGTAACTGGTTTGAACATCAAATATACAAGCTGATTCATGGGATCCTGGTCTATGTCAATGGTGATGTTATTCTCACTGTAATTTTTATTTTCTTTATGTTTTCATTTTGTCCACTTTTCTCTGATAAAGAACAAAAAATATAGATTAGGATTTACTTCTGAAGTACCCTAAATCTCACTAATAAATCTTTATCCTTTATGTTTTCTGCTAATTGTGTATTTGAAGATAATTCAATCGAGTGTAATCAATCAAGGAATGTTGGTGAGCCCATGTCTTGTTGAGTAAAACTTGAGATATTGTTTTTGAATGTTATTTTCATTTTCATGCTAAGTAAAGTTAAACTAGGGAAGTCTATGGTTATCCCTGTCTTCTAGTTTTTTCTCCAACAGATATCTTGAAAGTTTCCTTTGAAAATATGTCAAAAGCAGGCTAGTTTAAAAGTACTTACCTGATCTTAGACTATTTTTATGTTAATCTTGAATATGCTGAAAGCAGGCTTATTTAAAAGTCTTTTCTTGATCTTAAGATGTTCTTTGTTTTTAATGTTTTCTCTTGAAAGTATATCAAAAGCAGGCTAGTTTAAAAGTACTTACCTGATCTTAGGTTACTTTGTGTCTTTCTATTAAGTGCATGTCAAAAGCAGGCTAGTTTAAAACTACTTACTTGATCTTAGGTTGTCCTTTGTTTTTATTATTTGTTTTTTTCTTTCACCACTATTAATGTTTCATTACATAAAATCAACTTAAAGAGATCTGTTGACATAGATGACTTTCCCCATAGACCACTCTTGAAATTTTTTGTGCAATTAAATCCTTTATGACTCCATAGCCCAATGGATTGACACTGTTTCTTACTTATCTTATCAACTAAACCATTTTCAACCTACTCAAAACTTTACCCTTCAAAATACTTCCTTCATTTTGATGATGTTCATTCCAACTAAAACAAACAAAAACCTTTTTATTCATAACTAGCCTAAAAATCGTACTTAAAGCTTAAATATCATATCTTTGAAAGCACATACATAGAGAGATCCCTCTCTGAATCTAGGAGGGCTAGATCCTTAGATTCCAAAGTGGTTTTGATGTTGGCTCTGCAGCGTTTGTATTTTCCAATATTGCAAACTACAAAGACCTAACACATCCTCTACTATGTACTTTGGTCCTTGAGCTGAAATGGCTCAACTGGAAATTCTCCCTTACTCTCAATGAGTAGGGAAGTGGTTGTGCTAACCTCTCCATTAAAATCTGGGCTATGCATATCTCCATATGCTGATGTATATCCTACTGGATTCCCTCCCAAGTGAACTCGTCCATCAATGAATGAAATGCATCAAGGTGCATGGAAAGAAAGTCCACATGTGCTGCATGTAGGAGCTTCCTCTTGAGCTCAGAAAATCTTGTAAAGAAGGCTTTCCCATAAGTTGTGTTGGATTCCTCAAAATTATTCACCTATAGAGAATCTAAGAGTGGTGAAATAAATTATGAAATGCATCCCATCAACTCTAGATCTGGTGGCCTCCCGGGTGGAATGCCCCCATATAGTGAGACATCAAAATCTGAAGTGGACTATATATATGTGTGGACTGATTTTTCCCTCTCTTCACTGTACAATACAGTCTCCTTATTTTGTGCAGAAACCTCTCAGAATAGATAAGGGTGAATGCTCATCATCCCTTGATGTTGATCCTTCCTTCCTTCTCCTTCCATCTTCCAAGAGTCACAACCCAAAATCACTGATGCATGTTGCTCTGGAATTGTGGTTTGGTTCCCACATGTTCTATCATTTGGAACCCCCTGCAAAGACACAAGGGATCCTCCCATGGAGGCAATGGCTCCCTTCCCATATCCATGTGGTGATAGATCTTCTTCCAATGATATAACACTATCAGCTGTTCTCTCCTCATCCTCTTCATCAATAAGTGAGAATGCCTTATCATCAATGAGAGACCCTTGATCTTGGTCTTCTCTTGAAGGAGGTTTCTCCATGTCTTCACCAATAGAAAAGGGTTCTTCAAAAGGTGGGGATCTTGCCCTTGGAAAGGTACCATGCATGTTTTTATCCCCTTCATTCGAAATATGGAGTGGAGTTGGAAAGATATATCTCTCCAACTCATGCAAAATTTTTAAGTTTTTGGGTTCCACAAGAGATGTTTTACAATTTTTAATGTCAAGTCTTTTCACCAATTCCTTAGTGAACCCAGTGTAAGTTTTTTTATTTGCATGATAAAATGAATAAGGACTATTAAACCACCAATTATGGGCCATAACTTGTGGTGCAGGGCTGCTACTTTAATTGCCTCCTTTTCTAAAACTTGGTGTAGCTGAAAATAGGAATCTAGCTCCTCCACCCAAGCTTTAGCTGTGCACTTTGCTGATCCATCAAAGTTAGATAGAAAAATTCTACCTCTCTTGCATCTATGATGGCTGTTGGATCTTCTAGATTGCTTGAGTTGGAAACTCATGGAAATCTAAGTGCTCTTTGAATTTCCATGATTGAGACTCATACTCCTGAAGATAAACACTCAAGGTCTCCTCCCTTAGTGCATCTCCTTCCTCCATCCTGCTTGTAGTGAATGTGAGCAATAGACTGCGCTGTGGATTTTCATGTGTGACTGAATGCTCACACCCATAATATGAATAACTCGGGCTTTCTTCACCTTCAAACCCTCTTGGAATGTTCCTACACTCCTCCCTTTTCATCTCCTTGAGATATTATTTGATAATTTTCATAGTTTGGAAAAGAAGCTGGGAGATCCTCTCTTCCTTCATTTATCCCAATAATGGAGTCTTCTCTTTATGCCTTCTGTACATCTCTTCTTCTCCTTATCCTCTTTATATAAAAATGGCTGAGATTCCACAGGTTGAGCCAAGATTATGCTTTGATACCACTGTAATATCCCAAAATAGAGAAAATCAGCACTATTGGGAATATCTTAAGATATTCCAATAGTGGAGCTACAGAAATCCATGAACATAATAATTAAGAGAATTTTAAATCAACTCATAAACATGGGAGACCAAAATGGAAACATTAATCCATGTATTATATCAGCAAATCCATACATAACAATGAGGCATTGAACATACACCATGAAGGAACAAGCCTCCCATAAGAAATCACTCTACAAATGAATTGTTGTCACAATACAAGAATGTCGGAGATTGCTACAGTGCAGTTAAAAACAAACTGTTAAAAAAAAATGATGTAAAAAATATTTAGGGCTGTTATAAGCCTCAAAATATATGTTCTATACAGATCTATGCTCAATACCAACTCCTACAAGAAACCCGGAAAGGGGTTTTCAGAAATACACTCTATACAAGATGGGATCTAAAGCCCAAGGGCTGAAGATACACTGAAAACTGAAGAACAAGAGTGTAGAAGGATGAAATATGATATATCTGAAGTAGACCCCCTCAAAGGTCTCCTCCCATGAAAGGATGAACCCCTCAATCACAAGGAAACACTGCAAAGGAACCACTAGAACTCTTGTTGAAGCTACCTTCAAAAATAACGCATTCCCTAGCTGGACCAGCACTAGGAATGAGGGGAAATGAATGGCCTGATGCCAAGGATCTGAAATGTGCCCAAGAACTCTCCAGAAAAATCTCCCAAGAGAAGGAAACCTTCCTCCTATGAGAAAATAGTTCATAAAGTGGGGTTCTAACCCCTCCACTGCTGCACCTTACAACACAGCACAATAGCCTACACAAACTACGCTAATGAAGAAGCTATAGCTTGGACTAAAAACCTGAATGTGGAAATGAAGACAATACTCTTCCAAGAGGCCCCTCAAGGAAAGAGGTGGGATTCCTGCTCTGGAACACCCAGTGCTAAACAACACAACTACCTTGCTAAACAATAAGAGGAAGCAATAGTCTAAGCAGACCAGTCAAAAATAATAATCTAAAACATCCCCTCAAATGGCTGCTATCCTCTTCCTTAAATAGAATGTGAGCTTTCTTGCCCTTGGCCCCACTCAATTAGGTCATTTCCTTCATGAGATCCATCTCCCTCAAAAACTGCATTATTCTCTAATTAATCTCCACTCCTCCTTATCATCACTGTTGACTTGGTCAAAGTTGACTGATTCAACATGACCCAAACCATGTT
Source organism: Pinus albicaulis (assembly GCA_034641835.2). Classification (NCBI taxonomy): domain Eukaryota; kingdom Viridiplantae; phylum Streptophyta; class Pinopsida; order Pinales; family Pinaceae; genus Pinus; species Pinus albicaulis. The sequence goes on from CM076577.1 coordinate 1,208,027,754, forward strand.
CACACTTGGAGGAGCTTCATTTAGCTGCTACATGGGTATCCTTTCACACTTGAAGTGTTTTTATTGCTACTCAAGATACTTATGGGCCTCCCTGCCCATTTATTTACCAACCTAGTGATAAAACAACTATAATATTCTATTTATCTTGGATGCTAAATTTTTGGAATATTACAGTCAATTAGATAGCATTGGCTAGCTTATTTGAAACCCATTTTCCACAGAAGGAAATTTTCACTACACTTTAAATGAATTTAGAGAGAGATTTCAAGGGTTCCATATCTCATGTTTACTTCTTAGATTCTCGGTGTTGATGTATTCCATCAGTACAAGTGTTTTTTAAGTGTTGGTTTTAGTGTACAACAAATATTGTTGCAGTTTGCAAGGGATCATGTAGCTTCTTAGGATCTCTTATTCTTTTCTAGAGGGTAATTCTAGAGCTATGTGTTGCACAACCTAGTCTTGTAGGGTCTTTGTAGGTTGGTACAAGACTGTGTAGTTTAGTGTAGTAGGAACATAGACCCTTCATGCTTAGTGGAAAAATATCTTCAAGTGGTATATGCAACTTGATAATCCATAGGTATGGAGGAAATCTAGGTCGAGAAGGTTTTGAATCTGACTGTGAGAAAACAGTGAAAGAAATGGGATGCTATGAGGTGGAATGGGAAAAAAAGAATGAGGGGAACTCATTTATGAAGCTTGGTCATGGAAATTAGGGCCCTAATGGTTCTCTTCCTTGGAGGAAATGCTCAAAAAAATTGGATTTGATGATTTGTTCATAAAATGGTCCTTCCTGTAGCAATTCTATAATTTCCTAGAACATTTAAGGAAAGTTGCAGAAAACCTATGAAAACTGGGTGATATGATATTTATGATGTTAGGAATGATGTAAAGGAATGGAAAAAGGTATAAAAATGTCAGTTGGGCCATCCTTGGGTTAATATGTGCTGATGACTTCAAATGGTCCATTACATTATCCCTCTTAGTTAACCTAATTGATGTGCCTTCTCTTGCTACAAGAAAGTTGTACCTGCACAGAAACCAATGTGAGGGATCAAAATGTTTTTTATTTTATTTTATTTTTCTCTTGTTTTTATTTTCTTTTTTTGTGTTCGATGGTCGCCTCATGGAGGTTTTCAGCCAATGAACCTACTTTAGGCACCTCAAAAGAGGTTTTCACCTAGAGTTTTATTCTATTTTTATTTTTCCTCAAACTCAATGACTTCCTCATGGAGGATTTTAGCCAATGACTCTATCTCAAGTGCCTTAAAGGAGTTTTTCACTTTAGATCTTTTATTTATCTTTTTTTCTTATTGACTAAGAGCTAGGAGGATTGGGAGGTGTGGTTCTTAATCACATTTAGTTCCTTTCTTATTGAATCTATGAATATGTCCTTCAGAAGAAGATTCATGTAAGCCTTTAGCCTCTAACATTTTACTAAAAGTGGTATTTTATCCTCATCTATGGTTATGCTTCTAACGAAGCCTCTATCATATCATTTTTCCACCAAGTAAAGTCCCAACCATATGGTCATGAGTTTCCCTTTAAAGTCCTTGAACCTAGAATCATACAATAGAGCCCAATCACCCTCTTACAAGGCTTTGGTTCTTATATATATATATATATATATATATATATATATATATATATATATATATATATATATATATATATCATGCCATTTTTCCTTTGTAGATGGACTACCTCAATATGTAACAAGGCCAATATCATGTACTCATCCAAGGTATTTAGTTGTTGTATCTTATCATCATGAGCCTTGGTCAAATCCATGTATAGCTAAGATTTCATCCTCAAAGTGTTGTGTTCAAACCCAACTAGTAATAAAGCCTTCTTTCCATATACTAGCTCGTAGGGGGTGAAATGAGTTGTGGTTTTCCAAGAACTGTTGTAGGCCAAAGTGGCTTCAACAAACCTTTCTACATAGTATTTATTTCTACCACTAATTACCTTAGGGAGAGTGCTTTCTAATGTTTTTTTAGTGGCCTATACTTTCTCATTTACTTGGGGGTAATAGGGAGTGGACTTTCAATGAAAAATGTGATGATGCTTTAGTATCCCCTCAATTAGGTTGGAATTAAATTAAGTGCCTTGATTTTTTACTATATAAAATCAAACTTATAGAAAATATTCTCTCTTAATATATCAATTACCTTTTTCTTTGTGGGTTTATTTATTGTTTTTACTTCAGCCCATTTAGTCACGTAATCAGTGCATACAATGATGTATTTTTTTTAGATGGGAGATCAAAAGGGCCAAGGAATTCCATGCCCCATTTCTAAAATGGATTAAAATACACTTAAGGTTGAAGGGGAATTTCATCCTTCATTGTAGGCTTTCCCATTCTATGACATTCATCATCTTATGCAAAGTATATTTGGGAATATTTATGAAGATTTTTCCAATAGTATCTTGCTTGTTGTATCTTATAGGTTGTCCTTATTTTAGAAAAATGACCTCAACAAGGTCTTTCAAGACAAGTTGAAAGGATATCATATACTTTATCCTCCCTCGCACGTCTTCTTAAAATATGGGGATTCACTCAGGTGAAATATGATACCACGTATATTCATATTGGGGGATATATATTGAGGAAAAAATGACATGATATATTGAGCATATATTAGGGGGTAAAAGGTTTTGATATTTGAAAGTATAAAAATGGAGTTCAAAGTTAATGAAAAAGTATAAAGGGGTATAAACATGTTAATGACAAAATGGGTATGTACAGTATCTAGTGAAACTACGAGTTTTTTAAATTCGGAAGGTGTATTGGGTGCATGTTAGGTCCCTATATTACTAGTGTAGTCCCTTATTGTTTTTAGTATAACCCCCTTATTGTTATTTTTGTACCCCTCTAACCCCCATATTGTTATTATTGTGCCCTTACATTATTATTGTTAGGTCGGATACGATTATATTGTGACCCCATGGACTCCTATATATAGAAAAGAGGTTTTGTCATTTGTATCATCCAAGAATTATTCATTTATTTAATGTAAAGGAGGTTTCCCCCTCGAAGTGTCTGATTTATAAGGCGTTGATATCTCTTTTATTCTATTTTTGGAGCTAGTTTCATAAAATTTGGTATCAAAGCTTTCGATTCTAGTGTTTTTCTGCTCCAAACAAGGGATCGTGGAATTTTTCCTATAAAACGCTTTCTACAAACGTTCAGAAGATGAAATTTTTACCACGAAAAGCTGAGATCCTGAGGATCTTTGTGTAAAAATTTTAGATCCTGGCTTGCAACAATTTCGGAGATATGATCTGTGTAAGTTAGGGTTTTTGCAGGCTCCTGAATTTCATATAAACAAGGTGACCTTGGAAAAATCATCATAACTCCCTCTCTGAGCATCGGATTGGAATTATGTAAATAATGGCTGCAAGTAAACAGAGTCTAGTTTCCTGTGTATCAATTTCAGATCTGAAGAAGGAAAGAGTGACACGTGGCACGTCATACAAGTTCGCTCTACTGAGCTAGTCCATAATTAGGTCATTGTGGGATATTGGACTTAAATTTGTCTTGAAGCTTCCAAATTAGGTCATAACTATGGCATTTGAAATAATATTTAGAGGGCTACAACAAGACTGAATTTTAGATATTTAAGATCCTAAATCAGAGAGATAATTCAGTTTCCATATCAAGCTCCTGAAAATCAAGAAAAAAGTGTATTTTTTTTCAAATTGCATAAGTCTTGTTTGAAAAATTAGTTTGAATTGATTCCAATGGCATATTGAAGCATAGATATCAGTATTGGATTCTAAAATTCCCCCTAAGAAAAATTCAACACCCATTAAGCCCTTAGAATACTCTACTATGACTCATGAAGAGGAATAAGTGTAACATGATATATCAAAATTACAACAACAAGTGTGTAATATTCCCAATTAGCCACTGCTAGTTGGAATATTATACTTGCTCCATTTTCTCAGCAAAAGAGTAGAAATTCAATAAAAACACATCCCAGTGTGAAAAGGGATCAATTTAGGAGGACAAATAAATCCACCTTGGTGTGAAAGAGGACAATGCTAGTGAATTAGATCTAGTTGACCAATTCAATAGTGCTGCTACAAGAGGGAAACCAACTGGGGCAGCACAGTTTTGAAAGCGGAATCTTCTCAAGGAAGTCACCTCATCAATGAGTGGGGTCCAGGGTGAGGAAGCTCACCAAGGATAATAAGGAGGAGATAGAAGCAAGGAAGTCATTCAATATTCATATTTTTTTGGTATTTTGACTGATTGCAAGCTTCAGCTGTTTAGATGTAGTTGTAGCACTGTTTAGTGCAAGGAATTCTCATGCAGGAATTCCATCTTCACCTTTGGTCTAGCTGGTTGGGAGATCAAGAGGGAAGGTCCTGAGCTTATTTTCCATCATTTAACTTGAGTTCATCCACTCTGTATCATCTATAGCACATTCAGTTCCCGTAACTGTGTCTTTTCTACAGTTACAGTAGTTGTAGGGTAAAACCCTTCTATTTTGTGCTTGTTTTGGAGGAGGAGGTGTCTATTTCACTTCGGAAGGTCTATTGAAGAAGGCCTTGGGAAAATTTATATATTATTCATCTATTTCAGATCATATTAATTATTTTATAATACAAAGTTGCATTGTACTTTGTTATTTTCTGCAATGCTGCATTTTATATTGTTATTTTGTCGGAAACCCTTTCCGGGATGTTCTAATGTGCTTGCAAAAGAGGTCAAACCTCTCATTTCTTATTATATGATTAATGAAAGCTCTAGATATGTATTAAATCATATTTTTATATAGATTACCTAATTAAAATTACGTTTTTGTAGTCTTCATCAATTCTATTTTGTGAAGTTGTGGGATTAGGGTGCTTTTGAGCATATATGAGCTGGGGAGATATGTTTAGTGTAGCTAGAATGATTTGTTTCTGATGCCATTTCATATTTAAGATACATACATCATATATAAGAGGATATAAGTCTTTTTGTGCATTTTTATTGCATGGTTTTCCTTATACAGCATCCTCATTGAAGATATTGCAGAAATTCCTAAAAAGGAATATTACAATAGTATCAGAGCTCTGCTCTTGGCGAAAATTCTGGGGATAATCTATCTCCAACATGGAGGAGAAATATATTTTGAATATTCTACTTCAGATCCTGCAGAACATTGCAAGGGACCTCAAGGAGATGAGACATGAAGGGGCTTCTATAGGGTTTTGCCATGAGGCAAGAACCAGCACTTCAAATGGCATGGGGCATTCAGCTGCACCACAATGATCTACTATATATATAATGGGGCATTCAGCTGCCTTCATTTATAACTAGAGGAGATAAGGAGGGAACCCTGGGAGAGTATTTTGGAGAATATGAACTACAATCTCAAAGGTTCAAAGAGCACTTGAGCTTTTAGGAGTTTTGCCGGATCAAGAATGGAAGGAGGATTAATCCTCATCAAAAGGAGGAGAGCTTGATGCAGGTATCAGCCCTACAGCGCAGTATGGTATTGTTATGCTTGCCCACATTTTATGGGACACCTAATTGTACAGCCAAGGCTTGGGTGGAGAAGCTGGACACTTACTTCCAGCTCAACAGGGTTTCTGAAATAGAAGCCATCAAGATAGTTGCGTTGCACTTAGAAGGGGAAGCTAAAGAATGGTGGTTTCATGGACTGACCACACTTGGGCATCATCACATCACTTCATACTCAGCTTTCACCAAGAATCTAGTGGAGATATTTGATCCAAGAGATCCGGAAGCCCATTTTGTCAAGTTAACCAAACTCAAGCAAGAGGGAGATCTTGAGAATTATATTGCTAAGTATTTGCATCTTTCAGTGATGGTATCAAACCTCACTATGAGTAGGAAGGTATTCATGTTTATTAATGGGGTGGATGAACCATTGCAGGGGTTGGTCAAATCCACTCAACCAACCACACTCCTTGAGGCTATGGAGAGAGATAGAGACCTACAACACATCTTGCCCAGGGAAAAGACATTATTGCAGCACGAGGCCTACTCAGGACCAAAGAAGACAATCCATGTTCATGATTTGGAGGTATAATGTGTTGTAATGAGGGCACATCATGTCAAGACCTTCTCCAAGAAGGATGCCAGTGTTGTACCCTCCATAGAAGACTTTGCTCCAAGAGGGGGAGCTATTGCACCGTTAAGAGGGGTCCCAAAATATCTGACTTTGAGGGTGAGAGGTACTATTATGGGGCAAAGAGTCTCTACATTGATAGATAGTGGGGCTACTCATAATTTAATTAATGCACAGCTGGTACAAAGGAGAGGAATCCACATGGAGGAGTTTGAGGGATTCTCAGTTTTGGTCCCAAGAGCTATGACTGTGCAGTGTGCCAAGTATGTTCTGACACTAACCATTACCATGGGGACCTACACCTTTACAGACCACTTCTTTGTGGTATACATTCCAAACAACAATGTAATATTGGGAGTCCAGTGGTTAATCACTCTTGGGAGGGTTACCACTAATTGGAGAACTTTGGAGATGAAATGGACAGGAGGGAAGGATGGCCAGTATCAAAAGATCAAGGGTATAAACACAAACCCCCTCAGGTTGTTTTAGCACACAATATGGAGGCAGATCTGTGTAGAGGGGATGCTGAATGGGAAGTGGAGCTACATATATTGGAATTTAGGGGCAAGGATTCACCAGTGCATCGAAATGTTCAGTCTCTCTTGGACCGGTATTCTACAATATTTGTAGATATCCCACCAGGGAGACCTCTTGACCGAGGGTTTGAACACACTATTGAGTTGGAACAATGGATCCAAGCAGTAATCACCACTCCTTATAGGCACCCCAAGGCTCATAGGGATGAGATTGAGAGGTCTATCCAAGATCTGCTAGCTCTAGGACACATCTGGCCTAGTACTAGTCCTTTTTTTTCTTCAGTGGTCTTGGTAAAGAAGAAAGATGGCACATTAAGGATGTGCATTGATTATAGGGCCTTGAACAAGAAGACCATGAAGAACAGGTACCCTATGCCCAGGATTGATGAACTCATGGATGAGTTTAGGGGATCTAAATACTTCTCCAAGATTGATTTCAGAACTGGGTATCATCAAATCAAGGTGAAGGAGATATCCCCAAGACAGTGTTCATATGTCACTATGGGAATTTTCAGTTTCTGGTAATGCCCTTTGGATTGACCAACGCCCCAGCAAATTTCCAATCTTGCATGAACCACATCTTCTGTGGTCATTTGAGGAAGTTTTTATTGGTCTTCTTTGAGGATATTCTTATCTACAGCTGCACTTGGGAGGAACACTTGCATCATATTGAGACAATTTTACATATCCTCAAGGAGAAGCAATTCTATGCCAAGCTCTCCAAATTTGAATTTGGCCTCACAAAGATGTTTTATTTTAGGCACATCATGGGAGTAGATGGAGTGAGGGTACATGAGGAGAATATCCAGGCTATCAGAGATTGGCCTGAACCCAGAAATGTTACAGAACTCAGAGGGTTTGTGGGCATATGCACTTACTACCGGAAGTTTGTGAAATGGTTTTCACATCTAGCAGCACCATTCACAAACTTGAAAAAGAAGGGAGCTTTCCATTGGACACCTATATCACAGAGGGATTTTGATAAGCTCAAAGAGGTAATGAGTAGTTGTCCTGTTTTGGTTTTGCATGACTTTTCTCAACCTTTTGTTCTAGAATTTGATGCATTCGGTGAAGGGATTGGAGCAGTCTTGATGCAAGGTGGGCATCCTATAGCCTTTGAGAGTAGGAATTTGCTCCCTCATGAGAGGTTATACCCCATCTATGATAAAGAGATGTTGGCATCTCACATGCATGCATTAGAAAAATTCCGACAATAGTTGGTGTGGAATAAGTTCAAGGTGAAGACTAACCATAATAGTCATAGGTTCTTCCTTGAACATAAAAAATTCCAGGAGAGACAACAGAAGTGGGTGAGAAAAATCCAAGATTATGATTTTGACATAGAGTATGTCACAGGGAAGAGCAATGTAGTAGTTGATGCACTATCTAAGAGGCCTACAGCACTATCTTTGAGGGGCATGGACGCAAATTGGAAAGCTCAACTTTTAGTTGAGTATTCCAAAGATGGCTTTGCATGTGAGATACTTGATGGGGTGGTATCAGATGAGAGGTTTAGAGTAATGGATGAGGTCATCTATTACCATGACTAGATCTTCTTGGCTAAGAATTCCAAGCTCAAGGAGAAGATCTTATTGGCATCACATGATTCCCCACTTGCTGGGCATCAAGTTTTCAAAAAGACTTGCAGGGCCATAAGAGAGAGATTCTCATGGAAGGGTATCAAGGAGGATGTGCTCCGACATGCCAGAGAGTGCACCATTTGTCAGTAGAATAAGGGAGAACACACCCACCCTGCTGGGTTATTGTAGCCACTACCTATTTCGGATGGGAAGTGGGAAAGTATCTCTATGGACTTCATCACCGACCTACCGATAGTATAGGGTAAGGATTGTATCTTTGTAGTTGTTGATATACTAATAAAGTACTCTCATTTCTTTGCCATTTCTACACATTATACTACTTCACAGGTAGCTGATCTCTTCTTTAGAAATTTATTTAGACTCCATGGTCTCCCAAGGACCATTGTGAGTGATCGGGATAGCTGCTTCATGGGTGGCTTTTCGCAAGAAATTTTCCGGTTAGTGGGGACTAATTTCACTCCAAGCACTAGCTGTCACCCCCAAACCAATTGATAGACCAAGATAGTGAACAAATTTCTGGAAGGCTACATGAGGAACTATGTAGCAGGGCAGTAGAGAGCTTGGCTGCGTTGGCTCCACTTGGGAGAGTATTGTTACAACAATACTCACCATATTTCTATTGGCATGACTCCATTCTAGGACTTATATGGGTATGAGGCACTCTCATTTGCTGATGTTATGCTTGGGGAAAGTAGGCTCCAAGGGAAAAGGAATGGATTTAGGAGAACCGGGACATACTCAGGACACTCAAGGAAAACATTGCTACTGCCGAGAACCAGCAGAAGATGTATGCAGATCGTGGTTGGATAGAGAGACAGTTTGAGGTGTGGGATCTTTTCTATCTACATATTAAACGTTACAAACAGTCCACACTCAAGGATAAGGGAGTTGAAAAGCTCAAACCATGTTTCTATGGGCCATACAGGGTGATCAAGTGTGTCGGTAAGGTAGCATATGAGCTGGAGCTTCCCAAGGGAAGAAAGATCCACAATATCTTCCATGTCTCTTGCCTCAAGAAGGCCATTGGGAGGAATATAGTTTCCAACATGGATCTCCTCCCTATTGATGATTAGGGCCACCTAATTTTGCAGCCAGAAGGAATCTTAGACACAAGGGAGAGACAGCTAAGGAACAGAGTCATCAAGTAATTCTGATTCGATGGAAGAATCTACCAGATGAGGATGCCACTTGGGAGGGAGAGAATATCTTGCAACATCCTTATCTACTATTTCTTGTGGGAAAGAAAATTTTGAGAGGGGAGGACTGTAATATTCCCAATTAGCCACTTCTAGTTGGAATATTATACTTGCTCCATTTTTGCAGCAAAAGAGTAGAAAGTCAATAAAAACAAATCCCAGTGTGAAAATGGATCAAGTTAGGAGGAAAAATAAAGCCACCTTGGTGTGAAATAGGACAATGTTGGTGAATTAGATCCAGTTGACCAAGTCAAAAGTGCTGCTACAAGAGAGAAACCAACTAGGGCAGTGCAGTTTTGAAAGGGGAATCTTCTCAAGGAAGTCACCTCATCAATGAGTGGGGTCCAGGGTGAGGAAGCTCACCAAGGATAAGAAGGAGGAGATAGAAGAAAGGAAGGCATTTAGTATTCATTTTTGTTTGGTATTTTGACTGATTTCAAGCTTTAGCTGTTTAGCTGTAGTTGCAACACTGTTTAGTGCAACGAATTCTCATGCGGGAATTCCATCTTCACCTTTGGTCTAGCTGGTTGGGAGATCAAGAGGGAAGGTATTGAGCTTATTTTTGATAATTTAACTTGATTTAATCCAATGTGTATCATCTACGATGTAGCCACTTCCAGTAACTGCGTCTTTTCTGCAGTTGGAGCAGTTGCAGGGTAAAACCATTTTGTGCTTGTTTTGGAGGAGGAGGTGTCTATTTCACTTCGGAAGGTCTATTGAAGAAGGCCTTGGGAAAATTTATATATTATTCATCTATTTCAGATCATATTCTGTATTTTCTAATACAGAGTTGTAGTGTACTACATAATTTTCTGTAGTGTTGCATTTTATATTGCTATTCTGCTGGAAACCCTTGTCGGGATGTTCTGATGTGCTTGTAAAAGAGGAAAACCTATCCTTTCTGATTCTATGATTAATGAAATATCTAGATCTGTATTAACTCATATTTTTTTGTATATTCCCTTATTAAAATTACGTTTTTTCAGTCTTCAGCAATTCTATTTTGTGAAGTTGTGGGATTGGGGTGCTTTTGAGCATATATGAGCTGGGGAGATATGTTTAGTGTAGCTATAATCATTTTTTTCTGATTCCATTTCATATTTAAGCTACATAAAACATATATTATAGGTTTCAAGTCCTGTTCTACATTTTTATTGCATGGTTTTCCTTATACAACGTCCTCATTGAAGATATTGCAGAAATTCCTAGAAAGGAATATTACAAAGTGCACCAAATTTCGCTCTCACAAACAGCATCAAAAAATGAAATGGATGTTTTAAAGAAAGGTGTGGAAGCTAAGATGGATGGTTTGAAGAAATTCATGGAAGCTAATATGAATGTAATCTAATCTAATATGGATGGCATCGAAGCTAAGATGGATGACATCGACGAAAAAATGAAGGACAACATGGAAGACAGGGAGAATTATCTAAAAGAAGACATGGAAGGTTTGAAGGAGGGTTTGAAAAAGTTGATACAAGAAATATTCCTAATGGAGAAAAGATAGTAGAGGAAACTCATGATGAGAACAAAATAAATGTTAATCGTGATTTCATAAACTCTAATGTTGGATGGAAGACCCACCATATTCCAAAGATGGATATGAGGAATTTTGATGGCAAGGATCTCGTAACATGGATACTACAAATGGAGCAATATTTTGATCTCCATAATGTGAAAAACACACAAAAGGTACGCATTGCAACTTTACATTTAGAACAAAATACATTTGTATGGTATTGATGGCTTTTCTCTCGTAAAAAAATTGTCACTTGGTCAATTTTTACAGAGGAAATGATACCACACTATGAGGATATAAAGAGAAATATCTTCTTTAGCCAATTGATCCATATCAAACAAAAGGGTTCAATGGTGGAGCACATTGAGGACTTCTAAAAATTGAATATAAGGGTAGATGATATTCGAAAGGAACACAGGATTGATTTCTTCATAGGGATTTTAAAGAATAACATCCAACATAAGGTTCGCCTTTGGGAACCTGATTCATTGGAGAAGGCATTTAGACTGGAAAGAAAAATTGAATGTAAAATTATGGCGACAAGGAAGCCTACCACTCACATCTATAAATATGGAAGTGTTGTGATTCCTAAACTTCCACAACCTACAAGGCTGACACCACAAAAATTGGAAGAAAAAAGAGCAAAAGGTTTTTGCTACAGTTGTGATAACAAATACACTAAAGTTTATAAGTGTGCTTAGAAGAAATTATTTTACATAGATTGTGAAGAGGAAGAATAAAATGAACAAGAAACTTCAAAAGAAGAAGATTTTTAAAAACTTACCACAGGGTGACGAAAGAATTTTTTCGGGATGGCCTTAAATTTGATATTCAAATTTTTTTCGTAGAATGTTTGGTTTGCTAGCAAAATAAAGTTGAGACAATTAAGACCTGGGGTCTTCTACAACCTTTATCCATTCCAAGTCAACATTGGGAGGAGATTTCAATGGATTTTATCACAAGTTTACCTAAGTCTGAAGGAAAGAGTTTCATCATGGTGTTAGTTGATATAATTACCAATTATGCACACTTTTGTGCATTATCTCATCCATTTAAATAAAATACAATTGCTACTGCATTTATGGATACAATTCAAAATTTACATGGAAACCCAAAGATTATTGTAAGCGATAGAGATTCGATTTTAACTGGAAATTTTTGGATGGAATTATTTTATTGTTTGGGTACTCAGTTAGCTCATATATCATCTTATCATCCTCAATATGATGGGAAAACTGAGACAATGAACATATTTTTGGAACGATATCTTCATTGTATTGTATCTGATAAACAAACATAATGGTTCAAGTCGTTACCTTTGGCTAAATGGTGGTATAACACTTCCTTCAATACTGCAGCAAAAATGATCCCATTTATGGCACTTTATGGATATCATCCACCATCCATCATATCATATTTAAGAGAAAATTATAAGGTTTAAGCAGTGAAACATCACATCGAGCATTGACAACTAGTTCTCCAACTCTTAAAGGATAACCTAAATTTGGCACAAAATCAAATGAAACAATAGGTAAATCAACATCGCAGCGAGAGAAGTTTTTATGTAGGAGACTTGGTATTTTTATGGCTACAACCATACAAGAAAATTTCCCTCATGCAAGCTAAGAAGAATAATAAATTATCGCCAGAGTACTATGGTCCTTACAAGGTGTTGCAAAAGATTGGTACTACGACATATGAATTGGAGCTTCCTACTTCTTCTTGAGTGCATCCATTTTTTCATGTTTCATGCTTAAAGAAGGTTATAGGTGAAAAAATTCCTATTCAAACAATATTTCGAGAACTTGATGAGGAAGGAAAAATCATATTGGAACTTGAAGCAGTCACAGAAACAAGAACTCGATGACTACGAAATCGATCAATTTCAGAGTATCTGTAATATTCCAATATTTGCAAGAAGGAAATTGGAATATTAATTTTTGCTTATATCATCTAGGAGGTGAATAAAATGGGTAAAAGGCCCATGAGTAGGAATAAAATCCCTCATAGTGTGAAAGGGATCTATGGAGTAGCTTAATTTTTCACCTTCCAGTGTGAAAAGGGGCAAATGCATGAGGACAAGGTCAAGTTTGACCAAGTCAACAACACTGCCTAATAGGGTGTGGCTTGCTTGGGAATATAGTGCAGTTTGAGAGGGAGAAATATTATTTGTGGAAGAAACCCTAATGTTTGGGGTCCGGGGCAAAGGGAAATTCACTTGCATAAAAGGAGGAAGAGGCAGCCATAGTGAGACATGTTTGAGCATATTGATATTTGTCTGTTTAGACTATTTGCAGTCTCTGATTGTTTAGATAAGTTGCAGTGTTGTTTAGCACTAGGGATTACTGTTTAGGATTTCATCTCCTTCTTGAGAGGCCTCTTGAAGGATTTATCTTCATTTCTCCACATCTAGTCTCAAGACCAAAGCCATTCCTTTAGCTACAACGTTATCTTTGCTCAAGTGTAACGTTGTGTTGTAGGGTGTTGCAGTGGAGGGGTTCCACAAGACCTTTCCTTGTCTCATATTTCAGAGGAGAGAACCTCTATTCCTTGGGAAGGTTAGTGAGGAAGATTTCTAAGTTGATTTGGATATCTTTGCATCAGTCCAAGCATCTCCCAGCATCAACAACATAGTACCTTCACTAGACTGCGTTATTTCAGTGAATACCTGTAGTGAGCGTTTGCACCATTATCTTGGAGGGAAAGATCTTCAGGGATAGGATCAGCCTATCACTTGAGAGATCCATTGGAAGAGATTTGCTACAGATTGTACATCTTATTCATCCATCTCCATAGAGTTTCAGTTTTGTGTTGTAGCTACTACCCTACAACTCTGGAATTTCTGCAGATTTTCCATTTGTATCTATATTGTAGCCAATCCTCTTAAAGATTGTTGTATTGTTATTTTCAGGGGTTGAGAGCTTGCTCCCCCACATTTCTTGAGCTGATATTGTCATAGCATTCTGTTATCATTTATTTTGTTTCAGTGTCTCCTATAAACTGTGTTGATATAGCCTTATGTATTTCTTGTGTAGCAGTGTTCTCATAATTTCTTGTACATGTCCTATTGAGGCTTTCATAGCCAAGATTGACTGATTGATTCCTCAAATCATTGTACTCTTTTTCTGATATATTATAAATTGGTTGGCTATTTGTATCTTCATGTGTTCATGGCTATAGAATAACGTTGTTATTCCATTGTATGCTCATACATTGTTGCAGTCCCTCATCGGGCATTTTCTGAGGACAACTAGGTGTGGGAGATCTGTTTAACCCACCTAGAGGGATTTTTTTGGAGCCTCCTCTTGGATTTAGGACTTAGACACATTGATCTAAGGGATCCAAATCCTGGTTTCAATTCCTATAGTACTCATTCCTGGAAAATGCATTTTCCAGTCATATCTTGCTATTTGTTCCAAATTTTGGGATATTACAGTATCTCATCAAGTGGAAGAACTTACCCACTGAAGATTATACATTGGAGGATGAGAATTCTATACAAAACCATCCAAAGCTACTCAAGCATTCATGGCAACACTTTTTTGAAGGAGAGGGATATGTTAGGTCCCTATATTACTAGTGTAGTCCCCTATTGTTTTTAGTATAGCCCCCTTATTATTATTGTTGTACCCATGTAACCCCCATATTGTTATTATTGTGCCCTTACATTATTATTGTTAGGTCGGCTAGGACTATATTGTGACCCCATGGATTCCTATATATAGAAATGTGGTTTTTTTATTTTTATCATCCAAGAATTGTTCATTTATGTAATGTAAAGGAGGTTGCCCCCTTGAAGTAGTTGATTTATAAGGTGTTGATCTCTATTTTCTTCTATTTTTGGAGTTGGTTTCATAACAATGTGTATTATTAGGGGGTTAAATAATGTGATTTATAGAGTTATTTTCCAATATGTAGTCAATTTAGGGGTATCTTTTAGTATGTCATGAACACACGTGATATGTCACTAGAAAATTTGGTGGAAATTCCGACGGCCAATTCGTCGCTATTCCGACACATAGTCGTCACAAGAGTGACAGTTCGAGGGTGGGAAAAACATGGTTTACCATACCGTCGCAGTTTTGATGCAATTAAAAAGTGTCGCACTATCGACACTTTTTCCGTCACTTCCAAACAAGCGTCACTCTTCCGACGTTTCCCAATTCGTCGCACTTCCGACCTTTGTAAACTGTCGCACTTCCGACGAAATGTGGTCTGACGTTTTGAACGTCGCAATTCCGACGTCTGTAAACTATCACAATTACGACGAAATGTGGTCCGACGTTTTGAACATCGCTCTTCTGACGTGTTTATACTGTCGCTCTTCTGACGTTTCTAATCTGTCGCAATTCCGACGCTTACAAGGCGTCGGTATAGCGACGACAGGTTCAATTTAAAAAAAAAAAATGAAACTTTAAAAGAGGAAAAACGCTGTCTTGAATATATTATATGAAGTAAAACATTCCATGAATTCATTACATTTTCACATCTGAAGATTGGAACCCAAATATCCATCCAGAAAAGTGGAAGTCCCACCCCAGACAATGATAGAAAAATACCACATGTCACATACAGGGACATGATATAAAACCTAGTAACGGTCCACATGGATATTATCGACAATCTAAGAAAGCATCCAAATATGCCCGAGGCATCTATAAGAAAGTGAAATAGCAGTATGTAGAATAGTAAATAAACAGATAGAGTACCGACATCCATTGTTCCAAATACAAATTAAAGTACCCAAAATCCTTGAACAGAGAAAAACGCTAACCATGTGAAGAGTTTGATATGTCCCAAATATAAAAATACCATGAGACCGTATCAATAAACCAGCAACATAGACCAGCATCGCTAGTTTTGAAGGCAGAGTGATAAACATTAATAATTTTTTTTTCACAAGAGAAAAAACATTGTTTTGAATATATTATATGAAGTAAAACAGTCCATGAATTCATTACATTTTCACATATGAATATTGGAACCCAAATATCCATCCAGAAATGTGGAAGTCCCACCCCAGACAGTGATAGAAAAATACCCCATGTCACATACAGGGACTTGATATAAAACCCAGTAACGGTCCACATGGAGATTATCAACAATCTGATACTCTTTAACTGCTACTCTTTGACCTCTTTAACTGATACTCTTTAACTGCTCTGATACTCTTTGACCTTTGTTCATCTTTTTATCCTTTTTATCATGATATACTGTGGTAAATAGGCAAAAATTTATGTAAGGATAATTTTTTACAAAAGTTCCATCATTTCTTCCCACCATTGAACTTCTGGCACTCTGGTCCTTTGCAACTTTCTTAGTGTTTCATCAGCCTCAGTATATCTGAAGAAATTAGGCTGATTTTGGAACAAATGATTTACTTCATGCTCAAGATAAAATAAATTCTCCAATTTATAATGAAGGTTTTTCCCTGTAGGCAATGCTGCTGTTGATGAACTGGTTGAAGAACTAGCTTGATTATCAGCATATTTGTCCAATTTTTCAACATAACTATCAAGGTACATTAGCTTAT
Organism: Pinus albicaulis; assembly: GCA_034641835.2. NCBI lineage: Eukaryota > Viridiplantae > Streptophyta > Pinopsida > Pinales > Pinaceae > Pinus > Pinus albicaulis. The sequence goes on from CM076577.1 coordinate 1,208,044,225, forward strand.
CTTCTGCAACTATAGGACTGGGCAATCCTCTATTTAACAAAATATTCAATCTTTCTCTGAAGGCAATGATTTCTTCTTGCATATTTGAGCACCTTCATTCTAAATTCTGTACCAAATTTATTTTAGTAAAAACTCTCTTTATTTCCAGAATTGTTCCGGTCCTGTCTTGAATACCAATTTCTGCAAGTTGATTCTTAGTTTGAGTATTCAAAAAATGTATAAGTCTATTGGCCTCTTCTGGCATATTTCCCAACTCTTGTCTTGATCTCTCAATCTCATCCAGAGCCAATTTAACTAAGTTATTTTGTTCATCCATTATTTGAATTGAGGACCAAACATCCTTTATTTATTGAATGATATTATCCCAAAGAATTTCATTTATTTATTTTAAAGGTTTCTCCAATGTGAGATCCTTTTCCAATGCTTTGATTGTTTTTTCTAATTTGTTCACTTCTCTTGTTTTATCAGCAACACTCATTTTTGAAAGATCATATTTATGTTCTAGAGTGGCAAATTGTTCCTTTGTTTTGTGAAGCTCTATGGCCTGAATGTTCATATCTTCCATTGAATTTGTTAATTCATCAGTGTTCAAATTTGCAGTGTTGCTCTGTGACAATTACGCTGGCTGGCCTGTTATTGTTGTACCTGTCACTACTCCTACTGTAAATACTAGAATATTTTCCTGCTTATCTTTTAATGCATTCTCAAGCTCTTTTTCAGTTGCAGTAAGTTGCTCATTCAATTTTAAGAGCAAATCCATTAGTTCTTCCTCAGAATTTTGTTTGATGATTTCTGCAGTCTATGGATGTCTTGAGGCCAGTAACTTTAATTGTTTTCTCAGAGCTGCAATATCATCATCTTTTCTATTGATCAAAGCTTCAATACCTCTCACATATTTAGGATTATGACCCAAACCAATGATTATTTCCCCTAAATTTTTTATTCTATTATCCTTAGCCTAGGAGGAGGATTTTTCAAGTTGCAACTATGCATTAGTATTATCCAAAGAATCCTACAACTTATGGGTCATCATTGATTTATCCGTCAGAGTAGAATAAATCATCTCACCTATTTGCTTGTGTAACTCAATTTGATCTAAAGGATGGATATCCTTTGCTAAGACTTCAAAATTAGTCCTAACATAATCTGCAGCTGTCTGAGGCTACTGCACCTTGGGATTCAAATGGCTCGTTAACATCTTACCCTGTTTGATGTCATAAGCTGACATCAATCTTTCTTGATTTTTCGGAGCCATCTTCAAAAATTGGTTGTACACTTGAAGTCTAGGTGGATCGTTCTTGGCCTTTATATTGATGAATGTTATTTTGATGTCCCAGACAGTTTTTACTGGAGGTTTGAAAGAATTATTTTTTTTACTTTGTTGCCTCTGTATTCCCTGTTTTTGAAAATTAGTGGATGTCCCACTACCTGTATCTGTTCGCTGACTGTCTTCTCTTCCCTGGATGTCAGTGATTTCCTGAAATGATTCATCTTCTGGAAGGGGAGTTAATTTCTGCCTTTTAACATCTTGCTGTTTAGAAGAGCCACCAATAGGAGTAGTTGTTTCAGCCTCTCTCTTTTTGCCCTTTTCTATATTCAGAGGAGTTTGTAAAATAGAAATTTCTGGCTCACTGATCTGAGTAGGAGGAGTTTGTCCTTGACCTTGTTCTTTAGAAGTCTCTGGTTGCTCTTTCATTATGAATTTTTCAATCATTTGTATATCAGGCTCGTTTTATTTTCCTTTAGATTCTACTACTACTGTACTAATCTCCTACAAATTTTGTTGTAAAGTCCTAGCTGAAGAAGATCCCTGCACCTGTCCAAAAGATTCTAGGTCAAGTATATTTTCAATATCTTTCATTACATTTTCAACATTGACCTGCTCACTATCTTTTTCAACCAATGTCCCTTCTGTCCATTCATCCATATTAGCATATTGTTCTATTTCTGGGATTCTTTGATGGATGTATGGTGACAGTTTATTTTTCATTCTTCTATCACAGATAAATTTGTTTGGATCATAAGGCACCCAAAAGAAACTCTTTTGTAGTCTGAGATAGTCTTCTAAAATCCTTTCGGCTTCCTTTCCAGCTTCCCTAGAGTTACAAATGAAGGGACCTAATTGGCTCTTGATCCTGAGTTGAGCCTTTTTCTTTGCATTGAAAAAATGAATTATATCTGAATTATTCATCTGCCTAAAATATTCTAATTCAAAGAGTCTCATTGGGACATACTTGGGCAATTTGAATGGGAATAATTCACATCCATATATCCTAATCTCTGGGTAGTTTTGATATAGGTACTAGTCACCTATCTTGTAATGCTTTGAGAGCTGAAGGATTTTCTTGATTTCATTGTTAATTCTAGGAGGAGCGACTCGTGTCAACAAGGTAGTTGCAGGATGAACAAAAAGGTCGACAAACTCATTATAGGAATAAGGAGAATCAGAGAAATTGTGAGTAATGGCAGACCAAAAGATGACTGACCTAGGATTCCCTTTGGAATCAAGTTTCTTAACATAAAAAGGGAAATTTTTTGACTGAAAGTAAGTCATGAGATGATATATGACAGAAGAATACTTAAATACTCTCTCATTCTCAAATCTCATGAACTGATCATGGATTTTGTCATCAATATAAGATGCAAAATCGTACTTGACAACAGGAGGCTGTTCAGGGGTAAAAGTGGATAACAATACTAGGGTTAACTGATCAACATACTCACTAGTATTGAAGCCCTTTATGGAAGATATCATGTTTAAAATAACTCTACCCTCATCAATAAAGAAAGTATAACCATAAGGGGGAGGGTTTTTAGGCTGATGCTCTGGTAACATGAAGGTTTGGCATAGGCGGTTTAACTCTTCATGGGATAACTTAGTAGATTTCTCAAGTAATTCAGCCATGGACAGGGGAGTGAGAGCTTGACTAGGTTGGAATTGTAGCATTTCATTTATGGACTGAGCAGTTATTGGGAAAAGGACATTTTTACTTGGGGATAAAATGGCTCGTTGGTTGGGATCATAATTTTCGTAGCAATAATGGATTAACTCAGGAAAAATATGGACTGAGGGGAGAAGGTGCATAGGAAGATTTGATTCCTAAAGTCCAAAAATGTCAGAACCATTCAAATAATTGTCTCTGCAGCGGAAAAATATTCGAAGAGGATTCTCACTAAGACGCAAGTCCTTAATTTGAAAATCCATATTGGCTAAAGGCAAATAATCCAAGTCCTTGTGAGGGGCATTGATGGGCACGACATTCAGAACTACAGGAACTTCCATTTCTGGTTCTTCTAGATTCAGAAATGGAATTTCGAGGTTTTTGTGGAAAAGGGGCACAATTACTAGTTTTGGGAATATAATTGCAGTTCTGGGAACGAAAAAGACCAAAATGAACTTCTTTTCAGACCTTAGCACAGAATTAAGACTAAAACCAGGATTTTTTACAGATTTTAGCGGGGAATTGGAATAAATACCTGTTTACGGGAAATGAAACGTGTTTAAAAAGGCATTGGTTATGACAAAAGAACCCTGAAATACTCAGCTTCAATTCTCTTCAGCAAGGTAACGGTCAGAAAGCGTTAACAGTTGGTTTTTGAATTTTGTTTCTTGGAATACTGGCTAGCGCACGGAACAATGAAAATGACGCAGATGCAATTTGTTTTATTTACAAAGTCAAAAGGGTGGCGGGTTTTGATTGATGACGTCAGCATGTATGATGGTTTCGTCACAAAGGGATAGGAGTGGATCTTTGTTTGGGCCGCTCGCGCAGTGGAAATCCGGACCTGAAAAAGATTAGGGTGAATTTGATAAGAAATTCGCATCACAACTCTCCCTCTGTACGCTAGCCCAACTTCGGACCCGAAAAATATTAGGGCGAAATTCATTTGGTTTTCGCGTCACAAAATTGGCCGACGTCAGCAGGCTATTTTGGAATGCGAATTTGGTTTGAATTATGGTTTATCGCCTTTTGAAGTCCAGCGGGCTCGACTTAAGAACAATTTTGTTTGATCCCATCATATAAAATTTGTGTTGGTTTTCATTGATAATACACATATTTATAATAAATCATGGGAATACCACACTAGTAAACATGTGGAAAAGTTATATAAATTATTGAGAACAATAATTTTTATGTAAAAATATCCAAATGTGCTTTTGGGAAATAAGAATTTGAGTATTTGGTTCATATTGTTTTAAAGGAAGGAGTGAAGTTGGAGCCTCGAAAGATGCAAGCTATTACAAAATGACCTATTCCTAAGAAAATCAAGGTTCTTAGAAGATTTTTTAGACTTACATGATATTATTGATCATTTGTTAATAATTATGCATGCATTTCAAGTCCACACACATATCTCTTGAAGAAAATATCATTTATATGGAATGATGAGGCTACTTTGGCATTCTCTCTTTTAATGGATGCCATGTCTTCTACACCAACATCGGTTGCACCTACTTTTGGTAAAACATTCATAGTAGAGTGTGAGGCACTAGGGCAAGAAATTTACGTAACATTAACACAATAAGGGATATCATTGGCTTTTAAAAGCAAGGAATTCAAAGAAAATATTTGGTGAAATCTACTTATGAAAAATAAATGGAAGCAATATTACATGCAATAAAAAATGGGGATAGTATATCATTGGGAGGTACTTTAAAGTCAAGATATACCATGATAGTATAAATTATTTTTTGAAGCTATGATTTTCATTAGAAGATTAACAAAAATGAGGAGAAAAAATGCAAAGTTTTAATTTTGAGATAATCTGCAAAAAGGGTAAGGAAAATTTAGTACATGATGCTCTTTCTAAAATAGAAGAGGCCTCGAATTTATATCCAATTACATTTTCTATTCCCAGGTGGCTAGAAGAAGCTTGCCATAATGGAAAAAATGACAATAGTACTAAACAAAAACTAAAATTTATAAAGGATGGGATGAACTCTATGGAGCATTGGGAGTGAAAGAGAGATATACTTTGGTGGAAATGTAGAATATTTTTATGCACGCAAGCATATTTGAATAAAAAAATATTAAGGGAGTCCCATGTCTCTCTGATGGTAGGACGCAGGGTTCCTTAAAACATCTCAAAGGATCAAAAATTATATTTTTGGAAGGAATGAAGAAAGATATTCAAAATTTTGTAAGAGAAGGTCAGGTTTGCATAATAAATAAACGAGAGATAGTAAAATCTCTAGGGTTACTTCAACCATTCCACATACATATTCAAATACTAGAAGATATATTAATAGACTTTATTACAGGGTTACTGAAATATAAAGGTAAGTATTACATTTTTATGGTCATTTATATAGACAAATTTTGTAGATTTTTTTTGTAGAGCTCAAAGTACATAAACAACAAGCCAAGTGGTAGAAGTGTCCATGAAATTCATAGTCTTCATGGTTTTCCTAAAGTAATAGTAACAAGAAACTTTTGGAAATAATTATTTAATATGAGTGGAGAAACACTAGCTGCCATGAGTTCTACATATCAAACACAATCAAATGGTCAAACAAAAATAGTTAATAAATGTTTTTAAGGTTATCTACAATGTTACTCTTTAGAAAAGAAATCTTAATGGATGAAGTGGGTTCCTCAAGGAAGAATGGTAATATGATACTATCATACTACCTATCACACATATACTAAAATTTCCCCATTTAAGGCCCTTTATGGATATCCAACTCCTAGTATCTCATACTTTTTGCAAGATAAGTCCAAAGTATAGGAAACCGAGTCACATATGGAAAATACTAAATAAACTTTGAAAATTATTATGGAAAACCTTCAAATGACATGAAACATGATAAAACAACAAGGGGAACAACATTAAAGTGAAAGATAATTTGAGGAGGGTAATTGGGTATTTTTTAGATTATAGCATTATAAGCAATCTTCATTCAAGAAAAAGAAGAATAAAGAATTAGCTAAAAAATGCAATGTGGAAAAAGTCGAAGTCGGGATTAAATCGACAAGGGTCCAAAAGTTGAAATACTCGATAAAGTCGGGATTTTTTTGAAAAATTCAGCAAAAATTTAGCAAAACTAAAAAAATACAAAAATATTAATTTTTGGAAAAAATCCTGATTTTTTCAAAAAAAATTAAAAAATTATTAAAGAAACTACCTCACTCAAGATTTTTTCGAAAAAGTCGCCAAAAATTTGGGACTTCGAGGATAAAATTGTGACTTTTTCAAGGATGAAAAATTTGGCCAATAAAGTCGGCTCCGGGAAAAATTCGGGATTTTTTCAAAAAGTCGGGACTTTTTGCCAACTTTTTCCACACTGAAAAACTGTTATGGCCCTAAATAATTATTCATAGGATTACACAAGTGGTATAGAAGTTATATTTTCCTTCTTCTTGCATTCATAAGGTTTTTAATGTATCTTGCCTAAAAAAGGTTTTGGGAAAAAATATGCCAATGTAAATAGAACTTCCAAAATTAGATGAAGAATGAAAGTTGATTCTTGAACCACAAAAAGTTATAGATAAACATTCTGTATCTCTTTGACATATAACCATTAGGAAGTACCTAATCAAGTGGAAGAATATTGATCTAGAAAAATGTACATGGTAAAATGATCAATTCGTGATGAAATACCCACGGCTAAAGGGTTCGTTTGAAGTTTTGAAAAAGGTTTTGTTATATGTTTTATATAACGCGCGGCGAAATAGTTTTATTGTTTGTTAAGGTCCCACACAGTGACCAAATTTGAAGGGCAGGTCCGAATTTCAATTAGAAGGGCATATATCTATGTCGCCCTTCCATAATGAAAAGCTTTAAAAAAAAAACTTTCAATTGACCACAATAAATTATTTTTACATTTCATTTTCAGAAAGACAAAACCATCAATCTTTATATTAATAAAAGACTGTTACATATACAACAATGAAGAAGGCTCCATCTTTCATTGCTTAAATATCTCATTGGCAATGTCAACATAAGTCTTAAAGACACTATTATAAGAGTTTGGATACATACCACTGGGATATAGGAGATTCTTATGTGTCAGATTGTGTAATGCAATTTTGACTTTGTCTCACAAGGAGCAGCAGCATGGAGGTCTGGATTTTTCTTATAGAACTTTTATTATTATTATTTGAAACATTGTTTATAGATATGAATACAACAATGAAATTATGAGCATGGTGGACAATTAGTCAAGCTCATGATGCCAAACCATGATGATGTAAGTTTGGAATTTAACATTTTTACATGTTAAAGACAAATAGTCAAAATCACTCACAACTTAGTATGCCATAATTAATAATCATTCCCTGTTCACTTTTGTTAATAGGTTTATGTCACACGATGATGCAGGGGCATTAGGCACTAGCCAACAATGTAGGAGGTTTTGTCCACATGTTGTGGCTAGGAGGGTTCGAAAACATTTGAGTTGTAATAGCTAGGTGTCAATACCTCAGCTGACTATATTACTTAGACTAGTTAGAGTTGTAGGAGTCAAACAGTTTCAGTTAGTTGAATTATTATAATTAGACCTTTTGATTTCTAGAACGGTCCTCTCAAAGGAACCGAAGAGCCATATGTTATGTATATAAATTGTAATTCCTTGGATGAATAAAAGTAGAGAGGGAAGAAGAGAGTAGAGAGGGGATTTCTGCAATAAACCTCTATGTGTGAACAATTGTTTCCAGTTAAATGATTTCCAATCTTAGTTTCCATTGAATTATCTCGAACTGCTAATTGTGAAGAATTGTTTAACTATGAGGCAATTGGGTACTGATAATTCCATTCTTCTGTCTTTGAATTCCCGTAAATTGTTGGATAACCCTGTGAACTCACCCCACCCGAAGACGAGGTCTGTGTAGAGAACCGGGGTCGTGAACACTGTTCAAATATAAAAATCTCGCTTAATTAAGAGACAATATTGTTGTGCTTTCAGAACCTGACCCGAGGATTGGACATGAGTTAACAAACAAAAGGATAGCGGAACCAGACTTTCACCCGTGGTCAAGCCCTGTACCAAAACTACGAGCGGAATCACAAAAGCGGGTTGCCCATATTGCACCGCTTTTGCGGAGTAGGCAGTATTTCCTATTCGCGATCGATTCCATAGGGAATGAAACACGTGGTGAAGTGACCCCTAGAAAACCACCATTTAATCCGCGCCATCGCACGTTAAAGCCCGATGTTGGAAGCCGAGCGAAATTGCCAAGAGTTGTTGATTTGGAGAAGGGGCATTGGACGGTGGTCACACGTTGAACTTGCTTGGAGGTTAACTAAGGTGTGCGGAGGATAGCTAGGTACGATACGAGTGTTTGATTGGTTATTGATATATATAGGTGGGGCCGGAGTATAATGAAATTGTTTAATTAAATGATTGGAAGATAGTTAGCATAAGTTTGGAGCGTGATTGTTGTAAGGCTGGGTGGTGAAATATAGAGCTGAAAGTTCATTACAAGTTATTTATTTAAAAGGAAACGTGGAGTATAAATACAAAGTGTTGAAAGTTAACATTGGTTATAAGGCTTGGAGATAATATAAAGTAGGGAATATAAATTAAAGTCCAACCATTGTGGATAGTATTTATTTATCAAATTCTACGAATTTGATAAATAAACCTGAAGAAAGAAGTCAATTAAGACTCAGGCTGGAGGAACAGAACGGGGTAAACCAAGGGAAAATGCTAACAGAGCGATTGTAGACACACCAGCTCTCCTTAGGGGTCCAATTTCAGTTTTGTTGCGTCACACGATGTTCTCTCTTCTCTGGCATTTACTTGTATTGAAGATCACTATTCTAGGAATAAGGAGTTATTTTCTCCAAAAATAACCCTAGCCAAACATTGAAAATTCATCAAGGATATCTTTCTATGCTTCATAAGTACATATGTTCTACTTCTAAATCATGTCTTGGAAGTGGTTGTTTTGCTGGAAATTATTCACCAGTTGGTTTCATACCAAAGTCTTTTTCTCATTTTCAGCATCCAATACATGAAAAATATAATGGTTTAATACAACATAAATATTTGAAATTTTGCAAGAATTGTCTGGCACACTTTGAATATGAATTTTGAAGTCAAGTGCATGATGCTGTATAGGATCAAGTGTCATTTTGAATACCAAATGTTTCATAAGAAACTTCTCAACATGCTACCCTGCAGTAAGGATTAAATGACAATATTGCATCAACTATTTCCATAATAAAAGTGCACCTCAGCCATAAGACTAAACAACTAAAAATGTTGTAGATCTAACAAGACCACACAATCAAATGTATTCCACAAGGCCAATACTGTATGAAAAATGAAAAGGAGTTTGCAACCAAAAATACTTTAGGCAACTAATTCAATTAGATACACCAAACCATCAGCAAAAAGGAAAACCAGCCTACTTGGCCTCAATATTTTCAACTGGGTCCTCTAATTCAACCAATAAAAAGGCCAAAACCATAGCATTGAGATACATTTCATTACACTGTCAATAAAAATAAAATTTGACTCAACCATAACCCTTTCCTTTTATTGTTGTGAAAAGCTTTATGCATTACTTTAATATTGAATTATGAACTGTAAAGGAACTTACAAAATGTGACATTACGAACCTGGTCAGGTGCACAAGCAAAAATATCCTGGACATGACCCTGGTTGACAATTTGTATTGCTCATGATGCAAGAGGATTTGTACCTGCACTGCCAAGTCAATCAAAATCCATCATTATCTATACAATAAATACAAGTAATTGATGTAGTATTTTTACTCTAAGATGCATTCTTATGATAATGTTAGAACATATGTTGAAAATGTCAAAACATACCTAAATAAGCTCCTCTTCGTTTCAAGAACAATTTATTGGAGTCGCATGAACTTGGAACAAGCCTCCCACGATCTGAAAGAGTAGCAACTAAGTCAACAATGACTTTTTTGTTGCTACACTGGATTGAGGGAGGTTTGCTCCAAGATTAAATTGCTCCAATAAATTATTCTCTACTAAATAGGGCCAACCACGTGAAGGTGGAAGATCTTATGGCCCCTCCCCCTCCCCCCTCACATCACTCTCAATTCCCCAATACCCAATCTATATTTCATTTTTTACTTTCATGAGCATAAAAAAAAATATTCAATAACTAATAAAAAAACAATTCAACAAAAAATATGCAAGGAAACATTGCAATTAATGCTTGACATAAAAATAGTATGATAAATGAGTTTTTTATATAACGCAAAAAACGTTCCAAGTATGGTAACATTTGTCTTATAATAATACAATATTTTACATTATAGAAAATTATTTTTCTTATTCCTATTTTTAAATCTCCTAATTACATCATCAATATCATCATGCTCTACTCCTGTTTCATGCCTTTTGACCCGCACTGCTAACCTAGTTACGTAGTCACGATGTCTGGTCTCATCCAGTGATGGAGCATCGCCTACAAAATAGATAATATTAAATTTTAATTGTCAGTTTTTAAATATCATTGAACTAGTTCGGTAATATTAATAAAAAAAATTGCAATGAGATTATTTACCTGGTGCACCAGTTGTCGCCGCTGACCTAGTTGCGTAGTCACGATGTCTGGTCTCATCCAGTGACGGGGCATCGCCTACAAAAACAGATAATATTAAATTTTAATTGTCGGTTTTTAAATATCATTGAACTAGTTCGGTAATATTAATAAAAAAAATTGCAATGAGATTATTTACCTGGTGCACCAGTTGTCGCCGTTGGGACTGTTGCCCTGTCTTCCTCTCTGGTGGTAAGATCCTCAAGGGAAACATTCTCTTTCATTTAAACAAAAAACGTTATAAGGACAACCATCAAGGTATAATTAGAAAAAAATATAAGTGGAAATTAATTACCGTCACGACCCTCACTGATAGTAGCATTGTCGGCCTGGTCCCTACTACAATGATCAGGTTGCACGTGAGGATCATCTACATTTGTCTCTAAAACTGGGTTATTTGCGTCGTCGATAGTGTTGCTCTCTTGATTTAAACAAAGTTGTTAGACATTAAATTTATGGATGAAAACAAACATATTGAAAGGTTAATGTTTTACCTTATTAGGCATTCTGGATCTTGGGACCTGCCCCAAGCTTATGCGACGTTCAACTATGGCTTGATAGCCGAAATGGAAAGCGATATTTTTATCTTCCTCTGTAGTTTATGTTCCGAAGTCATCACCCTACATTACATATGATTGTGTATTTTTAATCATATTTTATAGGATTACAAAAACGTTGGAAGGCGATACAATTAATTATAAGATGTTTAGCTACTTAATTACAATTCTTGCGGCTAATTTCAAGTAGCCGCCCTGGCCTAGCTTGTGATGGCCCTTTTTTCAATCCTAGCTTTGGTTGCCTTTGAGGTGTCAGGCAACCTAGCATCAAAAGATTGAAGTCAGATATGACATAGCACACTTTTATTTTAGACATAGAGAAAATTCAAGCTATTGAATTAAAGTTGTAATTTACCTTGCAGGTCCAGTTGGAATTTTTCCTTCTTTCTTTGCCCTTTTCTCTTTTCCGTCATGGATGAGTGCTCTCCACTCACTCTCTGGAACTGTGAGAGGACACTCATATCTAGGGTTAAATTTCAATTGCGTCCTATAGGTGTCCCTGGTATATTTCAAATATTTTCCAGCTACCCGAGCCACCGTTGTTCTGTCAAATGTGCCGACCCCAAAAAGGGCTTCTAGATAATCTAGAAGTTCTTTTTTCAGGTTGGAATTCTGGGAATTCCACCCTGTGTGTATGGTTGGGCCAAAAATTACCAACGCATGGCTCTCCAGAAACCTGTAGAACTCATTGTTTCCTACACAGAAAAAAAGAAGAAGATATTATCATTAATTTAAAAAATAAAAATCATGATAAATATGTTTTAGATAAAGTACATGAAATAGTTAAAATATTAAAATTTACCTGGGAGTTGTACATGCTTTATAGGGACACCTTCATCGTTCACCAACAACGTGCCATTAATGGTCCCTGTGGAGCTGACACGTGTAGCTCCAGGAAACGCAATAATGCAGTTGGCCATATCAGCCTCATCATTGCCAACACGTTCAGCGGTTGGCTGGGTGTCTGCTTGGGCAGGGTGTGTTTCTTGGCTGGCACCTAAAGGAGTAGAAGGTGTACGAGAGGGTTGTTGGGCAATCTCTTGCCCTTGTGTCCCACTACCACCAACACCGGATTCAACAAGTGCCAGAAAACGCTACATACAAAAGAAATTTTTGTTAGTTTAGTCAATGTAAAAATTAAAAATCAAACTATCACAATTCATCTCATGCAAAACAAAAAAAATATCCTTTTGACTTTTTATTATTAGCTGTTATCTTTATAGCTGGCTCATAAATTGTTTTATCCTCTCTTTTGTTTCAGGTGTTTGAGGCGCGTCTATCAAAGTATTAAATTCTGACCTTGCATCTCGTGCATTTTTTCGCAACAAGAACACTGGAGATAGGGATGAAGAAAGCTCTTCCTCAAAGAGGGAATCATCAGGCATACCATGGCTAGGTGTCTGCATATTTGAACAAAATTAATATTATTTCAATTATGTAAATAACTAAAATACCCGAAGATAGAGCAATGCTGGCACTTTACATGTTCTTCCGCTGGCCTCTTTCCATGATCATCCCATCTCGGGGTTGTTCCTGCACTGCTCTGATCAGTCTGCCACATTGCAATAAAATTATAAATGTAAAAACTTGAAAAAAATATCTAACTTGAAAACAATATCTAACTTGAAAACACAAAATGAAAACTGAAATAATTTCTAATAAGACACCGGAAGACAGAGTTAGAGTTTCAAATATGCCTTGCATTGAATTCAGTCCTGGAAACATGTCATTGCGCATTAAGGCACCCAAACAAGAGACGAGTTGACAATGAAGACCTTATTGAATATATTGTTGGAGCAACTTCTAGTAAACTTGTTGTGAAGACCTTGAGGACATTTTTGGAGCAACATTATTGAAGCTGATGGTATAGCATTGTTGGAGACGATCTTGAAGGGCCTTGAAGTGAAGCTTTTGGAGCAACTATTGAAAAATCCTTAGAGCATTTAAGCAAGGCACTTTCTATCTTCCATCACCTTTTTCCTTTCAATATCCTTTAAACGATTTTGTTGATATTTAATGTTTGAAATCACGTTATAATTCCTTGATTATATGTGTTTGGGGACTAGAATAATTTCACACTAAACCATGCAAACTTAAAAGTAACTTAACAGATCCATAAAGTAATAATAATCATAATTCCTAATTTCCTAGTGTACTATATGATGCAAATTATTCAAACATGAAGCAATGAAGACATGCAATGTCTGAATTTCAAGATTGATGAACCAATACAAGAAGTTAGAAACTACAACTTTGATTCAATACTTTGTGTCCTAACTCCAAGAAGGAATCTAGTTTGTAGTACAGAACATGCATCGTGTATTATCAATTCTTAATTGACAAAAACTAAAGGTCATATACCTCATCAATTCCTTCCCATTTTGTGTTTTTATGTTATATTCCTTATAAAAGTGTCAAATTTATCTCAAAGTAAGAAACCACTGAATAAAATAAAAAATAGTTGAGATATGATTGAGAAATGGTCATTTATTTCTTCAAAGGATCTTCACAATTTCTTTGGTTGTTTTTCATCTCAAGAAACAAGAAATTACCTAAGAAACTATCGTGACGTAATATAAGAAACAACACGGTGCAATGGCCATTTTCAAAGCCAAATGATGTCCATTGAGGACATGGCCTTTATTTGGTTCCTATTTCATAGGACTTTCGGGTAGAAATGGAACTTTTTTGTACCATTTCCAGTAGTAAAAAGGGAAAACCTTATTTTTCCATGGGAAATAATTTACCTTTCCTTTTTCAAGATAATCTAAATCACAAAAAACATGAACTATACTGCACACATTCTTGGATAATGTGAAAGTGGAAAAGGAATACCCTACACAAGTGATGCACACATGTACATTTGAACACTAATAGATTCTTGTAGTTGAAATGCAATGCTTGTTTTCATTTAAATGTAGGATTTTCAAAGCAAGGAGAAATAATGGCTGCCAAATTAATAAGCGTTTCTTTGGGAAAAATTTAAATCTTGTATTGGGTGATGAAGATAATAGAGGGTATTGAATCTTGATTCTTGAAATCTAGAGAGAACCCTAGAGCCTAACAAAATCTAATAGAATTGATCAAAAAAACCCAAATAGAGTCAACCCTACTATAAGAGGAAGGGCCTGCAGTAAGAACTTACCATTTTGCAAGAGTTGAGGGCGAATGCTATTCTGCAAGAGCTAAGGGCGAACGCAGGGTGAATGCTATTATGCAAGAGCTAATGGCGAATGCAAGGCGAATGTTGTTCTGCAAGAGCTCAGGGTGAATGCTGAGGGCGAATGCTGTTCTGCAAGAGCTCAGGGCGAATGTTGAGGGCCAATGTTGTTCTGCAAGAGCTGAGGGCGAATGCTGAGGGTGAATGTTGTTCTGCAAGAGCGGAGGGTGAATGCACGCGTGATATCAGACGTTAATGTAGCACACATGTACATTTGAACACTAATAGATTTTTTTAGTTGAAATGCAATGCATGTTTTCATTTAAATGTAGGGTTTTTAAAGCAGGGAGAAATAATGGTTGCCAAATTAATAAGTGTTTCTTTGGGAAAAATTTAAATCTTGTATTGGGTGATGAAGATAATAGAGGGTATTGAATCTTGATTCTTGACATATAGAGATAACCCTATAGCCTAACACAATCCAATGGAATTGACTAAAAAAACCCAAATAGAGTCAACCCTACTATATGAGGAAGGGCCTGTAGTAAGAACTTACCATTTTGCAAGAGCTGAGGGCGAATGTTGTTCTGCAAGAGTTGAGGGCGAACAATGAGGGAGAATGCTGAGGGAAAATGCTGTTCTGCAAGAGCTGAGGGAAAATGTTGTTCTGCAAGAGTGGAGGGAGAATGCACGCATGATATCAGACGTTAATGTAGCTATTGCGATGGATACGAAACAATAAAATCATTTTTATGTAGTGCGCATAAATTTTCATATTTGTATTTAGCGTGCATATAAGTGTCGTTATACTGACGGAGGAAAATGCGTCGCTATTGGGACGAAGGCCTCCAAACGTCGCAATTATGACACTTAGACATTGTGTCGCACTTGCGACGTTTAGAGGCAGTCGTCACAATAGCGATGCATTGGGCCATAGTGTCGCAATTGCGACGTCTTCCTCCAAACGTCGCAATTGCGACACTTTTCTAAGTGTCGGTATTGCGACACTTTTCTATAAACGTCGGTATAGCAACGGCTTCGGGCGGGATGGAAAAAATTTGGGGAAATTTCTGACATTTGGTCAAAAGCATTGGAACCAAGTGTCGGTCTCAACGTGAAGATGCTTCCCCTAATACAAGTATAGGAGGAACTTTGTCTAATGCTATTACATTTATCCCATGAAGATAAGTGAGGAGGGAGTTGGTTAGTGGCTATATAGGCGGAAATGTCAGAAACCCATGGAGAGAGAAGTGAGATGGAAAATATGCTCATATGGGAGTTGATCATCTACTATCCCTTCACCTACAGAAAAGGTTACTCTTGAGAAGAAATCCACAACAAAATTTTCTTTCCCTAGTTTTTCAACAATGACTAAGTTAAACTATTGAAAAAAATAGCCACCTAATTATCCTAGAACTTACATTTGGTTTATTCATAATTTTTTTTTTTTTTTCATGTAAGTATATACAAAGTCTTAGTAACTAGTAATATTACGTCTACACTTATTAAAAGTATGTACAACAACACAGTTTTTTTTTTTTTAGTTTGGTGTAATTTAACTCATCCTTATAGAAATTCTGACTAAGAAGTATATCGCATAATGAGTTTGACCTTCAAGTTAACCTAGAGCTTCTCTAATTGTCCTTTTTGGTGCATTATGCTCTAAATTCTTCTTGCCATGGATCTATCCAACAAAAATCAACATCTTTGGTTAGCAAGAAAAACAAAGGAGATGAAATTTGTTGGGAGAAATACTGAGAGGGGAGGGGTGAATCAGTATTTAAAAATCATAGATACTTTTCTTTTTCTTTACTAGATTTTTTACGTGACTTTACTCAAGCCAACTAGCATATATATGTGACTTTTATTAAAGAAACTAATGTATGCCTAGTAAACTTGTAATTCAGATAGATCTTCAATTACTTCACTTAAACCAGTGCATCATTGATTCATCATATATTAATAAGAGGTAGATATTTGTAGTAAGAACAAAGTAAATCATCACACAGAAGCAACACACATGAACACCAGGATTTAAGGTGGAAACCCAATGTGGGAGAAAACCACCATTGTTTTCGTCTCTATCTTCAATTTTTATTATATAGAAAACTATCTACAATATTTTACTGACGTAGACTCATATTAGCACACAGGAACCCACTTGCAGAAAGCTACAACCTTCAATTATTCTCCATCTCCAACTGGAAGGGAACTCCAACCCCCTAATCTCGTTTACTAGCACCCACTGGAATGGAACTACTACCCCCTGATATTGTTTACCATCACACACTAGAAGGGAGCTATGACGCCCTCATTGAAGGCTCCAACCCTCAGCAACACCACAGACCACATTTCATAAATTTTTACAATGGATCCACTGAATTCAATACATCACAACTTGTAAACCTCTTTTCATCATATTTTCAAACTGGACCCACTACACTCTTTAAGCGCAATACCATACATCAAACTGAAACATATAATTGTACCAAATCATTCAATGAATCATAAATCAACCAACCAATCACTAATCTTTAATCACAATCAACTAGTAGCATAATCACTACTCAAACAACCCAGATCTATATGAAGACATCATTGACAAACAACATAACACAAGAAAACTGATCAGATAGTTTCTTCAACATTTTTCAGCAAAAACCTGGCTTGCATACACGCCTTCCAAAGACTTATCTGCATATGTACGAGCCTATTCAAAACCCAACTTGCATATAGATCTCAACATATTATTGAATATATATGTGTCTCTATAGAGAAAAACCCAAGTGTATATGTGCCTTCCTTATGTTGAACATGCATACATATATGTAAATAATGTAAGACTACGCAATACTTCAAAACTTCAAACTTACTCAGATCATTCCATTCACTGCAAAAAACATGTTGCATACCACAGATGTAAACAACTCATAAACATATCGTGCAAATACATAGTCATTTCATTTCTAAAGATCCTAATCCATCATTGTATTCATAGGTGCATCATTATTTTAGATATATCAATCAATTATAGCCCATACCATGAAAATATACTTCAGATTGAAGTACTCATTCATTACCCTTACTCATGCACCCGCTGAGCACTTTGATATTCACCTCCTTATATATTTAGAGCCTTAACCAATATCATGAGCCGAAACCACACAGGTGTCAATGGATGAGATTAAATAGTCATTATTGCACTCAATATTGTGGGCTAATACATGGTAAGGACCCTTGATAATGTTAAATTAGTGTTCCAGCATATACACGACTTTGCGTCTTTGTACCTATGTGTATACGCACCTTTGACTTGACGAACCTACCTATACATCTTCAAATATTCACCTTTACTCAAATTTTGATTCTGATATGCAAACCTTTGTCCCATCATTCCGTCATTATGTTCCATAACTTTTTCACCTATGAATTGATTTTTGAACTGATCTGCTTACCATATAATTGATTTTTTATAAGTGGGTTGCCATAAAGGACAACACATACATCATATTATCAACAATCTCCCCCTTTGGACTCGATGGAAACCATGTTGGTGTTTGATCACCATAACCTGAAGATACTTGCTAGTCACATCAATATAAAAATCATTCAAACACCAAGTTACTCTCCCCCTTTGATATCAAGGTAAAATGGTTGACCAATGACAAAACAAGGTTTTTTCTTTCCTTGTAGATATAATATATTTGTATATCTGATCTGCATTATACTTACCATGCTCCCCCTAAGAACATGTTAAATTTTTTAAAAATATTTTCAATGAATGACTCTATAACTCATCAAAGTATGACCTTTCCTATCACCAAGGACTCATACTTACATTAATCACCCAACCAAGTGGGGTTGCATATTTGACTCAACTTCCCAACCATGTGAGATTACATATTTGACACAATCACCCAACCAAGTGGGTTTACATATTTGACATGACCTCAAAAGTCCATACATGACTAAATATGAAAATATTTACATCATAAGTCTCAACATAATCTTTACATCAAATTACATAGATGAATTTTATAACCAATACCAAAGGACCTTAATAGAGATAGACCATCGAACATAATTCAACAACCATTATAAACATAACCCAACAATTCATTATACTCAGCAAGGCTAATTCACCCCATGAACCCGTGCTACCTATTCACTGTCAAGTCTGACCACAACAACTCATTAATTAAAGCATCTTCATAAATCAGATAATCATAAATTAATACCATATCATAAAATGGTAACCATCAACATCAGACCAAGAAAATTAAATTATAACTATCAGCAGCAAGTTAGAATCTATTCTTAAGTCCGTCTCACTATTTTTCTATCAGAGAAAAGCATACGCAATTTTCTGCAATGTAACTCACATACATATGTGAATTTCTTTCATTAGATCCTCGTACAAAATGTGAAATATTGAAAATTTCACTGCTTCACCTCCCCCTGATCTTATACAGTTAGCACCTATATTCTGTTGTCACATTAGATGCGCTGTCATAAATATAAACAACCAGAATTACCAAACCAACCATGGGAATCACCATATTTTCTCTGCCTATGATGATACATTATTGTTTCCAATAATGTATCTCACATAACTCCTGCAGTCACTAAGAGAAGTAATCTTTAGCAACAAATTAATGCAGTAGGGTCGACATCCCCTAGGTGTTTGACGGATGTTTCTTCTTTTTCCAATTTTTCTTGAAATTTCTTATTGTGTGTTGGAACTTATCCAAACTCCTGGTTCTGTTCAACATACTTAGCCTCCAATTAGTGGCCTTATGCCCAAATGAGTTACGATAGAGACAACCTCCATGAAAAAATCCTTTCTTCCTTGATCTATGCAATTATTCAATAAAATGATTTTTCTCTTTTAGGGCATTATCATCATTAATACTAAGTGACATGAGTACTTGCAGATCTTGATCAGACTCTCCCTCTTCTCCAATTGATAAACCATCACTATCTTCATTTGTATAAAATATTCTCCTATTTTCAATTCGTTTCCCTTTTTCATGATTTTCTTTATAAGGACACTTAGCAGCATAATGACCAACTCTACCACAAGAAAAACACTTGAAGGAAAGCTTACTTGTGCACCTTCCAGTACCTAGTTGAAGTTTCCTCAAAAAAATTTCCTCATGTTCTTCTGATATATAACTTGATTCCCTAAGAACTTCCTTGTATTTTCCTTTTGTAGAAGCCCTAAAATGTGGCTTCTCTAACTTCTGAGGGACCTCCTTTTCTCATTTCAAAAGCAGTCAGGATACCGTGAAGTTTAAAAATAGTAAGAGTCCGCAAATCCTACTTTTCTTCAATGGAAGACACTTTTGACTCTAATTTTGGAGTTAGAGATATCAATATTTTCTCTACTAAAGTTGAATATTTTATATGTTCTCCCATATTTATCATATAATTCACAATCTCATCCATTCGAAAAAATAAACTTGCAATAATTTCATCATCATGGATTTTGAGAGTTTCATATTGAATTCTAAGAGTTTGAATTTTAGCACTTTTTACCTTGCCATCACCTTCATAGCTCTGGATGATCTTGTCCCATATTTCTTTTGTTGAATTTAGCTGCCTGACTTTGAAATTTTTTGATTATGTCAGGCTTCCCAATAATGCATTGACAACTTTTGCATTGGTTTCATATGTCTTCTTTGATGATGCATCTGTAGGAACAATTGATGGATATTGATAACCTCCTTCCACGATTCCCCATACATCTGCTCTAAGACTTTACAGATAGTATCGTGTTTGTATATTCTAGAACATTAGATTACCTCCATTGAACAATGTGGCTTGATAGAAAATACTCCTTCATCACTTCCCATTATGACGAATCTCCTTCAAGCAATCAAGCTTCTTCAGAAGAACCTGCTCTGATTCCAATTGTTGGTAAAAATACTGGGGGGGTGGGGGGGGGGGGCACCGCATTTAGAACTCACACATACTTTTCTTTTTCTTTACTAAGTTTTGTATGCGACTTTACTTAAGCTAACTAGCATATGTACACAACTATTATTAAAGAAACTGGCATATGCCCAGTAAAATTATAATTCAAATAGATCTTCAATCACTTGACTTAAACCAATGCATCATTGATTCATTAGTTATTAATAAGTATTATAAATGTGCAGTAAGAATATATTAAATCATCACACATAAGAAACACACATGAACACTAGGCTTTAAGGTGGAAACCCAATGTGGGATAAAACCACCATTGTTGTCATCTATGTCTTCTATTTTAATTATATAGATAACTTCTTACAATATTTTACTGGCGCATAATCATACCAACACGTAAGAACCCACCTACAGAAGGGTACAACCTTCACTCATTCTCCAACTCCAACTGGAAGGGAGCTCCAACCCCCTGATCTCATTTACCAGTACCCACTGGAAGGGAGCTACGACCCCCTGATCTCATTTACCAGCACCCATTGGAAGGGAGCTACGACCCCCTCACTAAGGGCTCCAACCATCAACACCACTATGGACCATGTTTCATAAATTTTCACACTGGATCCATTGACTTCAATACATCACAACTTGTAGGCCTCTTTTCATCATATTTTCATACTCGACCCACTATGCTCATTTAAGCCCAATACCATAAATAAAACTGTACCAAATCATTCACTAAATCATCAATCAACCAACCAATCACTAATTCTCAATTAAAATAAACTAGCATAATAATCAATAGTCAATCAACCAAGATCTATATGAAGACATCATTGACAAACAATAGAAGCATAACAAAACTGATCAGACAGTTTCTTCAGAATTTTTCAGCAAAACCTTGGCTTTTATACGTGCCTTCCAAAATACTTATCTGCATATATGTGTGCTTATCCCAAAACCAACTCGCATACATATCTCAACATATTACTGAATATATGCGTGACTCTGCAGAACAAAACCCACGTGTATACACACCTTCCTTGTGTTGAACTTGCGTACAGATCTGTAAGTAATTTAAGACCTCAAAATACTTCATAAATTCAAACTTACTCATATCATACCCTTTACTACAACAAACATGCACCAAACCATAGATCTAAACAAATCATAAATAGATTATGAAAATGCATAGTCCTTTTAGTTCTAAAGATCCTAATCCAACATTGTATTCATGGGTGCATAATTACTTCATATCTATTAATCAACTATAACTCCTACCATGAAAATATACTTTAGATTGAAGTACTCATTCATTACCCTTAGTCATGCACCCTTAGCACTTTGATATTCACCTCCTTATATAGTTATAGCCTTAGCCAATACCATGAGACAAAACGACACAAGTGTTGATGGTATTCTTCAATAGGATCAAATAGTCATTATTATGCTCAAAATTGTGGGCTAATACCATGGTCAAGACCCTTGGTATTGTTAAGTTAGTGTGCCATCATATACATGAATTTGCGTCTTTTTACCTGCATGTATATGAGACTTTGACTTGATGAAACCGTGTATATATCTTCAAATATTCACCTTTAATAAACTTCTGATTCTGGTCTACAAAAATTTGTCCCATTATTATGTCATTATATTCCATCACTCTGTCACCTCTGAATTGATTTGTGAAGTCATCCAGTTACCATACACTTGATCTTTTATAAGTGGGTTGACATCAAGGACAACAAACACATCATACTGCCAATCAAATTTTACTAAAGCAATTTTAAAAACTCCAATAGTATTATACAAATCCTAAGAATATTTTGACATCTCTTTGTTTTTTAGGTACAGGAAATTGTTTGATGATGAATACCTTACAAGGGTCTAATTCAATCCATTTTGAGGAGAGGAAATGTTTTGTAACAACTCCCTTATTCATTGGGAACATGAATTTTTCATTGCTTAAGGAGAGGCTCACCTCTCCACATATTTTCAAGACCTTTCTAAGATTGGAGAGAGCTTCTCGAATGGAAATCCCATAGGGTATGAATTCTTCCATATAAATTTCTACTAAATTGTGTACAAGGTTAGAAAATATGTTGAGCACATCCCTTTGGAAAGTGGCAGGGGAATTACATATGCCAAATGGGAGGACCTTATAAACAAAATTCCCCAAAGTACAAGTGAAAGTGGTCTTATCCCAGTCATTATGAATACATTGGATATGATTGTATCAATTAAAATCATCTAAGAAGGAAAATAACTTTTTCCTAGAAATCACATCAAGGACTTGGTCAATGAAGGGCAACGATAAATGAACTTTCCTTGTGGATTATTAAGTTCCATGTAATTAACACAAATTCTCCATTTCCCATTCTTCTTAGGAATAATAATGAAAGGGGATACCCATTCAATATATAAAATTGGATAGAAGAACCTTATATCAAGTAATTTATAAAATTCTTACTTCATAGCATCATTTAAATTAGGATTCATTATCCTTTGAGGTAAGCACACAAGCTTGTTATATTATTTTATGTCTACATGAATGGTGCATATAAAAGCATATAAAAATTTTATACCCTTTTAATACCACACAAATGCATTAATGTTTTGTCTTAATATAGTGAGAAGTTGATCCTCTTAATCAGTTGAAAGTGAAGAGTTGAATTTCAACAGTTTGGAGGGGTTTATTTCTACCATTTTTTTTTTTTTTATCATAATAAGTAATAGGTAATTATTCGCATGGAATTTCATTGGAACAATTATTGTTTCTATAAGATAACTCCTCTTTCAAGCCATAATTGTTCATAGTGGTGGGATATTGATTTTGCATAAAAATATCAAAGAAGTTATATTCATTATCCTTCTTTCTACAGAGGGTGGTTTCTCTTATACACACAGGAGAAGATGATGAGAGATAACTATTCTCTTATTCTTCTTCTACCCATGTAGGAAAATTAGCTTCAATGATAGGTTGAGCTAGGGGATATATTATGTTAGTCATCAATATTTTTCAATATCTTTAGATGACTATAGATTGGTTCTAGATTTCTAAAAACAACCTTCCTTGAATATTGTGAGTTTCAGAAATCTCACTACCTTCATTATCCTTATAGAATTTTTTTCACTATAATATCCGTTTTCCATTTCATGGTCACCCTATCACTCCTACAAACTCCTTATGGGCTGATACCTCTCATTTTCAGCCTCCTTCTCTTCCTATAAACTCATTGCCCTGTTTTTCCCCTATCAATAGACCCCCTCCTCCCTCTAGAGTTTCCTATAGCCTACTCATCCCCATGTTCCCTAGGTTCCTCAACCATTGATGATCTCAAAACTATCTCTGTAGGCTCTTTAGATAAATCAAGTACATTGGATTTTGGATCTTCAATACAACACTTTTGACAATACTCTGTTTTTCACTTGAAGCCTCCAAGCCAATTTTCAATCAAGATAAGGTCAAAGAACCTGCCCACTATGTTAGTTAGGTTTTCACATATTTTAAGGTCATCATTGGTGTTTCAAACACTGCTTTTCCTTTGTTAGAATCTGGCTCAGATGTAATGGAATTTCGAGACATGGTTATTCAAGAAGGACCTAAAATATTTCCAAAGAAGACTATTCCTTCAGTTCAGAAACTGCACATGAGGAAAATCAACAGACTTTGGCACTTCTACAGGAGTGTTTAAAGGTCTATCAGCATAAAGTACTAATAATTTAGATGTTCTACTTCTGAATGAAGACAACTTTCAACAAGGAAGAGAGGAAACACTTGTTATTGTAGATAATTAGGATTTTTGAGCTTAATGGTTCAATAGAGTGCCTTAATAGTGATCAATTGTATAAATGGCATGGAGAAGGTACACAAGGCCAAACATGAAGAAAGTCTATCAAAGACTATTGATGAGCTTTGGAAAAGGTGAGGTAAACTGGACAGAAATGAATGAACTTGAAAGAGCTAAAGAGAACTTAGAAGAAAACACTGATGATTGTTGTAAAACACTCCAGACACCTAGGGTTTTGATGAAAATGATCATAGAAAGGAAAATGATGAGTTGAACTCCAAGGTGGGAACAAAAGAGGTTTTCGAAGATGCTGCTTTATGCTTCAATCCCAAAGTTGCCAAAGTAAATTTTTCATGCCTGATTGAGAAAAGCAAGAGTTCACTTCAATGTTTTTTGTCACCTACAAGAAAAAAGTCAAAGAACATTAGTGAGAAAGTGAAAAATACTTAAAACATTAGGAAGTGGGTTTGCAAAAGTTTAATTAAAAATCCAAAGTCTATAAAATCTCATCTTACATTTCAAAAGCCTCATTGTTTCATTTCAAAAGATTAATAACACTCAGGAGAAGATAATTTGTGAGTTTTACAAGTGAAATTAGGAAAATTTGTTTGGCGTTAAACGCCTGGGATCGGGCGTTGTGCCCTTGGAAATTTTTCTCCATACAAATTACAATGGCACTGCACACCTGGAAGTGATTGTTGTGCGTTGCAAAAGGCGCTACGCCCTTACCCTACAGGACCCAGTGAGGTTTCCACAGGCACTGCGCCCTCAACACCGACACTAAGTGCTTAGCCTCCACATTGCGCCCTTGGCTTTGGTGCTTCATGCTTAGCCAGGAGGGCTTTCTAAGCAATTCAACCGCTCAAACCACTTCAAAAATTCTTTCAAGCTTCCTCCAAGGTCCTCCAAGGCATTGATAAATGGTAAGTGGATGCCCTAACCACATTTTCAGGCTATTTGATGATTTGTAATTGAAAGAAGTTGAAACCCTAAGAAGAAACCCTAGGTGTTTAAACTTGGAATCACTGTTACCATTACCTCATCTGCCTATAAAGAAAATTAGGGACAAAAAGAGGGATTACACTATCTGGAGGTTGTTCCTTCACCTAAGCTTTCCCTACACCCATCCCATTCATAACACTTAGTCCCTTCACTTGCAAAAATATTGACATTCCATTGCCCTCCTTCATCTAAATTTGACATCAACCTAAGAGTGTTTCAAAACAGAGTTTTAAAAATGCCGGCAGAGGGAGAGGACAGTGGCACTGGTGGAGAGGCTCAAATTTCAAGGAGGCATGAGCAAAAATGTGGAAATATCAATAGATTTTAACCCCTCAACACAACGGAGCTAATGGCATCTTCGCTTACTGTTTCATGTTTCAAGCATGTAGGATGCTTTGATTTTTGTGAAAAGGTGTAGCATGTGCAAAACCACCCTGAGCTAACCAGACTCTTTATCATTAACTTGCATGAAAAATAAGTTAACCTTTCATAGGTCACCTTTGACTCTTCTACAAATTTTATTTCCAATGCCACAAGCATACGAAGTGTGGGTGAGAAATGGTTCAAGTAGGCCAATCTTGACATGAGTTACTTTGAGCCATACCTTAAGCCCATATATAAAGACCACAACAAATCCATATTTCCTTTATCTCACCTACTTGATAGATATCCACCTATGATGAGAATTATCATAAAGTATTTTACATGTGAGGGAAGGTTCTCCCGGATTTACTCCTACCACATCAGGTTGCTTATGCATTTTACTAGAGTGAGGACGCTGCACATACCCTATTACCTCTACATAAGAATTGATAAAATGTCCTATATTGTATAAAAGAGATACTATCCTCAACATATAAAAAGCATCTTCCATCACTCACTTATTAAAATGGTTTTTATGCACCAATTACAGCAGAAAAGCATTCCATGGGAAACCTTCATTTCCAATGAGGTGTTCACTTCTCCACAAGCCCATCATTAGCAAAATACACCTTCATCATCTCATCCTCGCATTCCTACTCCTCCATCAGCTCCTATTGATCCTACATCTCCATCCACTTACATTCCTTCACCCCATGATAACCCTCCTTCATCACATTTTCACAATCCCTCACCATCATCTCATGGTACTAGTGCATTAAATAGTGAGGAAGATGGCAGCGAGGCAAATGGCAGTGATGATGACAGTGAGACAAATGGCACTGAACTTAGTAAAATTGAGCCTTTTCCTTTGACCTACCAGAGGGGAAATAGGCATGTGTTTTCTTCCCTTAAGAGGAAAGGGGTCATGCATTCTACATCAAGAAAACAACTTGAAAAAGGTAAGGAAAAGGTCATTGATGAAGAAGAGGAAGAAAAGCATGAAACTGAACAAGAGTTTTAGCTAATTCACCTTGAAAATGATGATGAGAATGATGAAAGGATTACAAGCATGTTGATCAAGAGAAAGGATGCCCAGATTATGGATCTACAAGCCAATCTTGGTAGGGCTAAGAATGTGATCCATTTCCTTGAGGTTGAAAATAAGCAGTTGGAGACAGAGAAGGCCATCTATGAGATTAGAGATATCAGAGCTTGGAAAGAGGCTAGAAAAGCCAAGGAAAAGCTAGATGAAACCTTTGGAACTCTAGATGACATGGAGGATGAGGAAGAACAACTTCCTAGGAGGAGGCCAAAGACAATTGGATTGAAGAAAGCCTTCGCCAAAGAAAGAGAGCAAGAGACAAGATTGGGAGAGAAGCTCACTCCAAGTGAGTTGCTTGCCATGGAGATTAGCTATGATAGGGAACCTTGGCTAGAGAGAACCAATGTGCACCTATAGGGTCAGCTGGAGAAGGCCAAGAGATACCTTGACTATCAAAAGAAGATGGAAAGGCATTATGCCTTAAGAAACAAGCTTGCAAGGGCCAAGCTCAAAAGGGCCCTTGCAAATATTCAAGCCATAAAAGAGGAAAAGGATAAAGAAAAAATTTAAATTCTTGCTGATGCAACTCTAAAATAATCCCAAACATGATGAGCAAGAAAAATCCTAATTTTGGCACATTTTGGAAAATTTTGAGGTTTTGACTGTTTGGCTAGTAGAAAAAGGGCCAAACGCGCAACGCCATTGGTGCTGCGTTATTTTTTGGGCCACACAATGGAAGTAAAATTTACATTTTCATGCTCCTTAGGCCAAGGAAATCACCCTCACAATTTTTCAAGTCATTTGGAGTAGAACTGGTCCCTCAAACGGGCCAAAAACAAGCAAAAAATCACCTTTCTGCCCTCTTTTCAGCACTGGTGTTGCACCCTGAGTAATCTTGGGAGAACGTATTTTTGAGAAGGTAAATTGAATAAATTCTAGAAAATAAAGGTATATTTTCAAGCTAGACAAGACAAGATTTGTAATGAGCTATCATGGAGCTCATTTGGACACCGAGAAGGCCTCCAAATCTCAGCTACAAAAAAGAGAATGTTTCCTGGTTTTGGCGTTGCACCCTTGGCCTGGCATTGTGCCCTTGGCTTGGTGTTGCGCCCTTGAACCTGGGCACTGTGCCCTTGCTAGAAAGTTAAAAAAAGACACTTGGAGTTATTTAAAATTATATTTTTGGGGTTTTGAAGGCAAATCACTCCAGATTTAGCTGAGGAGTTATGTTAGAATTTATTTTTACATTTATTAAGTTATGATATTTGTGCCTTGGGCCTTGCATGGTCTCATAGGACAAAATGAAATTTATGTGTAATTAATGGCTTCTAAAACCCTACATAGGATTTTTATCCTCCTTTGCAAGTTAAATACTGCATGGAGGCTTCATTATTTTTGTTGGTTGCTTTATGGAGATGAATACATAGACTTGGAGTTTTGAAGAACTTGGCTTTGGAACTTTGTGACTGTTTTGGATTGAATGCCATGGAGCAAGCACTTTCATAGGATTCTTGAAATTTTTTGAATGGTGATGTGTTTCTAATATTGTATTTGTTTCCTTATGTTTTACATATTGTCCATATTTTCTCTTGCAGTAGAAAAAAAAGTTTAGTTAAGACATGTTGTTTAGAGGCACCTTAACTCTGTCTACTTTTTATTGCTTAAATGTTTTCCTCTACTAGGTTTTCTTGCAGAAATTAGGAGTTCCCTATTTTTCCATGTCCATCTAGATTTTTTCCTTGAGATTAAATCAATAGAGTATGGCTAAAGGAGTTAATGGTTTTCCATGTCCTTCAGTTTTGCTTGAAATGTTGTTCTCAAGGCTTTCTTTGAAGTGTACTAATTAGGGTTTAGGCTAAAGAAGTTTATGGTTTTCCCTGTCCTTTAGTCTATCTTGAAAAGGTTACTTTGAAGGTATTTATAGTTTGATTAAGGAATTTAGGTGTTCCCTGCTCTTTGATCATTACTTATATATTATATTTCATGTTTTCTTTCTCTGAAGGTAGATAGCTAGAGAGGTTAAAGTTCCCTGCTCTCTAGTGTTTGCTGGATAGTTGTTTTTGAGTTTACTTGATAGAGCTAGGTCAAAGAAATTTATGGTGTGCTCTATCCTTTGATTCTTTCTTGATGCATGGTACTCTTATAAACTCTTCTTACTATAGTTTATGTTAAAGGACTCTTAACTTCCCTTTAAACCTACTACATTCACAACTTAATGTTCATTTCACTCACCCAAGCTATTAAGATCCATTTGGCTTTGTTAAAATTGCCCTACGAAACACCCTTGACCTATTGTAGTACTTTTCAAAACATTTTGGAGACTCGATAGCCCAGTGGTCTGAATCTCTGTCACTCTATCTATTCTACTTGACAAGAAACCCAATCAAACAAAATAAAACAAACAAACCCTATCCTTATAACTAGCCTAAAATCAAAACCCTAAAATCAATCAAGTTTACATATTTATACAAATATAGAGAGAGCCCTCTTTGAGTCGAGGAAGGCTAGGTCCTAGGACTCCAAAGTTGGTTTGATTTTACCCTTGTACATTTGATCTTTCCAATCTAATAAATTACAGGGACCTAACATAATGGCAACTCCGCCGGGGATCTGAGTAAGTAACAGCTTAAATGTTCCTTAAGAACTCACAAATCCCCCGTCAAAACTTAGATACATGAAGTGTCAGCAAAGAGTGATATATAGTTGATTCATCATACTAGCACCATGGTGACAATACTGGAGAACACTTATTGAAAAGCTTAGTCTTACATAAAGAACTCAGAAAACCCAAAAATATCTTTAGATTGGTATTTAGCTGTTGATGGTGGACAACAAGTACATCCTCAAAATAGTAAGCATCATCCACCTGGTGACTCCACTAGTCTTCAGTAGCCCTTTTGACCCTTCTAGTTCTCATAGACTCCCATGGGAATGCACTAATCAATCCTAATAGAAGAAAACCCAGTCACTCACTGTTTGAACTTAGTACCCTTACAAATAGGCATGTTTTTCAAAACTCTGATAAAGTTCTAGCCTCTCTGTATTTTGGGTCTGAAATCTGGCTTCACAAAGAATTAGCACTAGATCTCACCCTGACCCAAACACTTGTACCATAGTTGATGACCCAGAAATAATATTATGGAAAACTTCTAGGATTGAAGAATCAACTATTGTTAGACTCATTCATAAAGCAAGTTATGTCCCTAAAAACCTCATAGCCTTGCAAGATACCCAATTTGACTTACACCATAGAAGAAACCTATTCAGAACTAAGTCTCAAAGTGGGATAGAACAGACAAACCTTGAGCCTACAGACTTGCAGCAGAGTCCTAGTAGAGAAGCCTCTCATTCCACTCCTCCTGATTTTCATCTTCTCCAACACTTTGAATCCTTTTGATCCAAATCTACTCAATCTCATCTTGTTGTTCCAAGTACATCTGCTACCCCCTCTCATATATCCACTATGCAAAGCACTCCATTTCACACTTGACCTCCTCTCATAAACCCCCCTCTTATAAACCCTCCTTGGGTTCCTTTACCTCCTATCATGGCAGCATGGTATGCCCCCCTGGTACTACCACAACCTTTACTACCTATGCCTCACGAATACCAATCTAAAATCCCTTATTCTACAACTTCCTAACAGCATGTAGACAAGATGAATGATGCTTTTGACTACCAAGAGATAGAAGAGGAGACAATAAAAATGAGAATGTTTGCTCAAATTTTAGGAGTAGAAGCAAAGAAATGGTTGAAAAACTTAACTCTTAATAGCACTCATGACCTCCCTTCCCTTTATCAAACATTCATAAACAAGTGGGAGACTAAGAAAAATCATCTTCAAATCCTATCAGAGTATGATAACTTTAAAATAAATGTTGGGGAAAGTGTCCAAGACTATTGCACTAGGTTCAATAGTGTATACAATGAACTCCCTCCCCACATGAAGCCCCCACAAGGTCTATCCTTAGTAGAATTTCTGGATGGATTTGATCCAGACATGTCTTATCCATTAAGAGAAAGATATCCCCTTACCTTAGAAGACATGCAAAGAGGAGCAGTAAGTGTAGAAGCCAACCTAATTGCTAAAATGGCTAGTGATCCAAGTGGATATTGGTGGTCACCTACCAATTCCACTTGGGGCCCCACCATTGTCTCTTTTGGTTTTTCAGTTTCGGCACAACTTACTATTTTTAGTAGTTTTTTGGGTCCTGAACTTCCGAAGTTGTTTTGAGGCCCTAAATGACGTTTTTGGGGAAAATCGGGAGCAACATGGGCCCATGGATCAATCTTGATCACTCAAAATTTGTAGTCCTTAGATAGATGTTTCTAAGGAGGTATGGTTTGCGTCAAATGGAGATCATATGCCAAAGTTACATCCCCGGGAAGTTGAAACACCAATTTACCCAAATGGGGCCCATAGTTTTGGCGCTTCATCTCCTAGGGTTAGGGTTTTGGATGTTTAGGGTTTTCCATTGTTTCTAAATAATAAATAGGAACTCGAGCCTCATTTTAACTCAGTTCAGAGGCCTGTAGCTGCCACATCTCTTCTCAGAGATAACTACCAGTGCCCTAGCTAGTTTATTTCCATTATGTCTGTAAGCAAATTTCAATTCTTTGATATTAATGAAATGAAGTGTTATTTTCGCTACATATTTGTATTTATGGTTATATGTTTATTCTCTTTCATTCTTGCATAAATCTGGATCAGTGGTATCAGAGCCGTCTACTTTTTCTCGATCCTTCTTTGCATGTCCCCAACGAGGTCGGGGTATAAGGAGTTAGGGCTCGATCTGGTGGAACCTTTCAAAGATCAACCTCAAAAACCCTGACGGACGCCCATGGGGGATGAAAAGAAAGATGAGGGAGTAGGATATCTTATCAAAATATTGCTCGAGGAGGCCCTCGAAAAGCAAAGGAATGCGATGATGGATAACTTTGCCCAAATCCTTCAACGGCTGCCCACCGATGGCGTATCTACATCCAACACCCACTCTGGAGGTGTGACTCCCTTTAAGGTACAAGTAAATTTTTACATTCCCATATTTTAGGGTCAAATAGATGTAGATGTCATAGATAGATGGTTGAATCTATTAGAAGGATATTTCCCAGTTCATGACTTTTCCAACCGGGAAAATATTATTTTCTCACTCCTCAAAGCTACCCCCCATGTCAAGGACTGGTGCGAAACCTACTGTGAGAAAAAGGACGAGAAAAAACCCTCTCTATTCTCGGCCGTACCCACTTGGAGTTATTTCCAAGATTCCATCAAGGAAAAAGACTATCCCGTGGGGAGCTATGAGGACAAGTACATACAATGGACCACTCTGCGACAACAAAGGGATCAAGATGTGCATGAGCTGACAAATTTCTTCCATACCCTCTGCACAAATTTGGGTATCAAAGATTCAGAGAAACATATGGTGCTAAATTATCGTAGTTTTCTACACAGATACATTCAGGAGGAAATGGAGTTCCTCGACATCTCCTAGCTTGGTACGGCATACCGGTATGCTACCAAGATTGAGAATAAATTCAAACAGAAGAAGCAAGACTTTGGATTAGCGAATCAAAAGCAAGGGAAAGGTGCTATGAAACTTCATAACAAAGGACAAAGCCAAGGCATGGCAGCTCAGGAAAACCTGTGAAAGCCATAAGCAAAGAAAACACTGTAAAGCCAAAGAAGGACACTGGAAAGTTGTGTGAGCTCCATAAGAGCTCCACTCACAACACAAGTGAGTGTCAGGCCAAGCAGTCGCTGGTGGCCAAGATGAGGACTTTTGAGTCAGATGTATGCTTCGATTCTAAACCAGAACCTGACAAGGGGAATGGAAAATGGAATTATACTATTGATGTAGAGCCCAATGCCATTGTTGCCACTAGAAAGATCCAAAAGAAGGAACCGGAAGATCTAGAGGAGGAGGAACGTCTCTTCCACTCCCAGATGTGCGTAAAGGGCTCCCCAGTACAGTTCATTGTTGATAATGGAAGCATTACATTTTGGGGAAGGAAACAATCATCCACATAGACCACTGGCCCCTGCAGTTCATACAGACACAAGGGAAGTTGCAGAATGATCACCATCAGAAGCGGTCCACATATCTGCAACAATTTCATTTGAACATCAAGTACAAGAAGAGTAGCACCAATAATGTTGCAGACTGCCTCATCCGACCACTGATCATGGCGCTCACCACCATTCTAACCTCTTGTAGGCACGAGACTTCTGATTGGCCACTTCTCTATGAGAGCGACCCAGAATTCGGCCACACATATAAGGCACTCTTGGGGGGTATGCAAGTTCCAAATTTTCACCTCCAAGATGCTCTTTAATGTCACCTGGGACACTTTTCACTACAAAATTTGGCCCAATTTCCGATGGCCACTTCGTCGCTATTCCGACACATAGTCATCGCAATAGCGACAGTACAAGGCCAGACAAAACGTGGTTAGTCATTACGTCACAATTCCGATGCTTTTCCAAAGTGTCGCAATATCGACAGTAGCTGTCGCTCTTCCGAAGTTTTCCAAAGTGTCGCAATATCGACACTTTCAAAGCGTCACAATACCAATGCTTACAAAGTGTCGCAATATTGACGCTTAAAAAGCGTCGCAATATCGACGCCTATGGAAAACATCGAAATACTGATGCTTCCAAAGCATCACAATACTCTATGGCTAACCACGCTTTTAAAGGGTCGCAAGGCCGACGAAATAGGAAAAATTTCAAGGCATCGAAAGACCGAAATTTACTCTATGGCTAACCACGCTTTTAAAGGGTCGCAAGACCGATGAAATAGGAAAATTTTCAAGGCATCAAAAGACCGACGTTTACAGGGCGTCAGTATAGCGACGACGGGTTGAATTTAAAAAAAAAAAAATGAAATAGCCCATGGTCCATCCAACTGGAGTATTTTGAATACCAACGCCATAATAATATTCATGGCCATAAACCACAACCCCTGTATATATTGCGTTTGCATGTACCTTTGGCATTGCTTTAAATTTCAACTGTTAATTCATAATCAATATCAGTTGTCCTTGAGTTCCATATCTCAGTTTCTAGTCTCTGACCCTATTAATGATGTGACTGAAGCTCAATAAAAATAATGGATGTCAATAAGCCAGCTAAGAAAAATTTTGAGGTCCCACTGCTATCCAGTAAATCACCACAGTTTGCCCTGGGTAAAATATTCTTACTCTGCGTAGCTATGATAACTTCATTGTGTTGAAAGCTTAAAGGTATACAGAGTAACTGGAGAAACGTTTGTCTTGGTATTAGAATTTCAATGATTTCACCTATTATTCCCTCATAGAGAATACACAAGCTTGCCCCTATATGAAAGATTACTAAGCTCATCTCCCATGCCATCCACTACTGATTTTCCATTATAATTAGCTGGCTTCTAGACTATATTGTGTTTGCCACCTTTGCGAGGAAATATACTTATAATTTTTTTTTTGATTTTCAAATCCAAGAATGCCAATTTCTTTTTTTGCATTGGGCTAGATTTATGGTCAATAACGCCGTTAGCTCAACCTATTAACCGACCATTCACCCTCTCCTAACACATTTAATCTCCTTCCTATCCACACCTTACAATTTCTTTTTGCATTGTTCTCACTTTATGGTCACAGATGCTATCAGCTCAACCTGGTAACCAACCATTTGTCCCTTTCTATCACATTAGATCAAAAAAATATGGGATTTATTGTACTCTTAAATTTATGACGGGAAGTATCTGGTAGGGATTGCAATATAAACCCTTCATAGTCCTAAACCATCAACTATTAACTTTTTTGGTGCACTCAAAACAATTTGCATGAGCTATGACAAATAACTTGCTAAGGAAAATTACAACTGTTAATTCATAATAGGTATTAATGAGTGCAGTGTACTATCCATATATGCAAGCTTACTCATGGTAAGTGTCACTGCATTCTATTATGTCTGCTTCAATTGAAAATAGTTTATATTTCTAGAATAAAGCTACAAGAAAGGGTTATAAATTATAATTATATTTCCATCTCATAGATTTATTCATATAAACTTTACACATTAGTAAGACAACCACATGAAAATCAAAGGGATGAATCCTTTCAAAATTTTCAAATAGACTAACTTGGCATGTATTGGAGCTACTCAGTGCACCTATACAGAGCATGCTTTGCAGGTATGGAAAATAGTCATACATCTAAGTGTTCAAGTAGATTATAGGTGGCGGGATATGGCATATTACATGCTTCACAAAGGGATTACACATTTACAAGTTCATTATGTACCATGACACTTGCGATCTTTACTTTATTTTGAGATTATTTTCACTAAAGCTCCCTAAGCTTCCTCCTTTTAGCACAACATTTCTCACTAACTTGTTTTCAGGTATGGAAAAGCATCATTAATCCATTTTTTCAAGTGCCATTATAGGTAGCAGCGAATGGCATTACATGTTCACTCTGTACCATGACAGTCCCAATATTTACTTTAGTTTTATATGATTTTCACTAAAGCTCCCTAAGCTTTCTTCTTTTAGCACAACATTCCTCACTAACTTTTTTGCAGGTATGGAAAATTAGTCATCCATCCATTTGTTCAAGTGCCATTATAGGTAGCAGGTAATGGCATATTACTGTAGGAGAGAAATTGAATATTACAGGCTCATCTAACAAATAACACTTCCATTCTAGATTTCAGTCTTAGATAATTTTGATTACATTTTCATCCAATACATAACACTCAATCTATATTTCACTCCTAGATAATTTTGAGTCTTGACCAAGGCTTCATATGCCACCTCTTTAGCACAACTTTCTACACAATATGTATGCATATCTTGTATGTGCAAAAAAGATGAAATGACTTAAAAACCAATAAAATAAAGCAATATAAATTTATAAATGCCAAAAACTTGTCCCATGGGTCATCTGTGATGATTCTATGTTATCCTTTGAAGTTTGGATAAAGCTTTTCCCATAAATGATGAAACAGAATAGCAGAAGGAAAAATGGTGTGTTTCTTGAAAAATGTTGTGGCAAATTGATGCAGGGGCATTAGGCACAATGAAGAACTTTGTATTTTTATGAGACATAAGGGTCTCATATTTCTAAATCCTCTTGTAATTATTAGTATTTTTGAATAAAAAGTGAGAATTGTAAATGTTCTCTAACTGCAGAGAACATGAGAGAAATGAGTAGTTAGGAATGTGAAGAGACTAGAATCAGTTCAGTTACTTTAGGGATTTTGTCTAAAGTTAGAATTTGTTGAACTGTTAAGAAACTGAATCAATTCCTCATCTATCTATACAAATGTAAGCCAAAAGGCATTAAATAGGTAGGTCTGGAGAGTTTAGAACAGTTTAGAGGCAGAGTAGGTTGTAGAAGGCCATTGTAATTGAAGATCTGGCCAAAGACCAAAAATTCTGTAAGTAAAGTCATGTATATATGTGAAAGGATTTTTTCTAGTGTTAATTGATTTAACTCTGCACGGTAATCTTGAATTTTAATGAGAGCTTGTATGAACAAAGCGTGCCGAACCTTTGTCTTAAGGGTTAATGCTAATGTTTTGATTCATGAGAAATTCGAGTATGCTGAGGATTTATATTGTAATGAATTGATTTTGGAAAGGGTAGGAAACTCAGATTTATGTTATTGCATTGAATTCCATAGGCCTTTTAGATCGAGGAATAGAACTGCTTGAACGAATGAGTATTGAATAAGGCATCCTGGGGGAACTTAAAAATTCTGTTATGTAATTAGGGGACTGTGAAATTTTAAGGTTAACTCAATGTTGGTTATAATGTATAAGTTGTGAAATGAGGGCCGATCTGAGATCACAGTAATGTGTGATGGTATGGCTACAGAATCGAATGGAATTCGATGATGCTGGGGATTGTATCCTTATGAGTATAGCTCTGAAGCGAGTATAATTTTTGTGAACTATAAATTTGTCGAACATATGAGCTATGGTTTAATCAAACCCATGAACGAAGAGTTACAATAAAAATAGGCTTTTAGCATAGTTGAAAGAAGATCTTAATATATGGTGGCAGTGTCGGATTGGATGCATATCGAATAATGGACACAAAGGTTCATCAAAACCCTGTGTGGATTAAATATGCGAAGTCAAGGATTGTAAAAAAAACCCTCGGTGAAAGTAGAACCTCAATTCAATAGATGGAACCAGACGTGAAATAGTAAAGGTGGTTTCGGAGGATAATACCAACGGTCTCGCGTGTTGCAAAAGTGGTATAGAAATTTTGTGAAAAAAACGCGATTTGTTCCTGTGGTTGACACATAAGCCAAGAGCGGTTTATAAAAACCATGCTCATCACATTTTTTTGAGGCATTAAACTTCAGGACTAGAAAAAATGCGATATGCGTTGAGACTGTTCAATCTAGAGCGAGGGAGATCTGACAGTATGATTAATTGGAACCTATGTGGAGGTTAGTAAGATGTGAATTGATGGAAGAAAACCCCACATCAGAGCGTGATGAGTTGGGGATCGTTAGATCTGTCCAGCAATTAGTTAATGAGGTTCGTTAATTAAATGAAGTTCGGTTCTGTGGGGCTGAGGGAGAATTCACGTTGATTTTAATGTTGAGTTCATATGTATGAGTCGAAAAAGGGTGAGTTAATAAACTTTACCATATAAAGTTTAATAAAGGGCGAAGTGCAAACCGGAGGTAATATTAATCCATTGAATCGGAATTTTACAAAGGTATGTGAAGTCTTGTGAGCGAGAACTATATCTCTCTCTCTCTCTCTCTCTCTCTCTATATATATATATATATATATATATATATATATATAGTGGGTGCCTTATATAAAGTCAAGGCTTTGTACTAATGTTCTTAACACTTGATTCGGGGAGAATATATATGGAGATATATATGTATGGTTGAATATTCACATGGGGTAGTATTTAATTTAATACGTGAAGGTTTGTATATTTTGATAAGATTTGGCTTAATTATAAGATTTGAAATTTAAGAATGGATGTTTGGTTAACTAAAGTCTTTTCCTAAGACTTTTGAAAAAGGTTTCCCTTTGTGAAACAAACCCTGGGGTTTGAAGATTATGGGTTTTAAAGACATTATAATTTAGTTAAATACATTATAATTCCCATTTGACTAATTTCCACCATCATATGAGAAATATTAAATCCTCAAAATAACATTATATCATAAGTTAAAGTGATAAAATTAATGCAAATTATTTTTTAAACTTCACTTTACTTGGTTATGTTTATGTGTTTTGAGTATACATTGTCCTATTGTCATATTAACTTTAACTTATATATTAAATCCCGATAGAAATAACCTTTTCTTATTATATAACTCCTTTTTATATAATATCCCCAAAAACCCATTTATTATAACTTTAGCCAAAGTTATTTAATCCCCACATGTCTAAATAAAATACCCAAATTACAACCCCTTTGGCTTAAATATATCTTCATATTAAATGCCACCCCTATGGTAAGTAAATCGCTTTGATTTAATTACTATATAATAAAAATATATGAAAAAACTCATGAACATGTTTAAATACATGTTTAAAACAAAAAATATTGGAAACCCGAATTTTCATTCAAACTAAACTTCATAACCCTTCCCTTGTGTATTTTCCATTCCTACTCCCTTAACCTAAGGTTAAAAAAAATAACTTAACCTTTTCCCTGATGCATATCCCTTCACTACAAACATATAACCTTGGTTAAAATCTTAGGTCCCATCGAGCTCAGTCCTAGCCCTCTGATCCCCAACTTACATTGGATCCAACGATCGTTAACAAACGCGATATATATATTTCATTCCCATCCTCCCATCGCGTTGAATGATAACAGTCAGATCTTCATTCACTTCAAGATCCTACGGCCCAAAATGAACCCGATGAAACATTTTCCCTGCACCTTTACTTTTAATCGTGACCTTTTCTTGAAAGAACCAGATCCGATGACCGATACCTCATATCGCGCCCATAAAGTGATCGATCAAAGTTTTATAAATTCTACGCAATATGGGTGGTTTTCCCAAACCACCCCATGTCGACGTGTCATAAAATGATTAGATCGCGTTCAAAAAGTGAAATACCATTTACCGCTTCATAGCCGCACGATAAACCGCCCAGCCCAATCCAAAACCGCTCCCTGCAATAAATGCCATTAAACCTTGATACGACTAAGTGTTTAATTTATTAAAACTTACGATTTTTCATTACTTT
Organism: Pinus albicaulis; assembly: GCA_034641835.2. NCBI lineage: Eukaryota > Viridiplantae > Streptophyta > Pinopsida > Pinales > Pinaceae > Pinus > Pinus albicaulis. The sequence goes on from CM076577.1 coordinate 1,208,082,822, forward strand.
TCACCTATTCACACCTGTAAACTTGTGAAGAACCTTTACCGAGCCTTTTTCATCATTTGTGAGCCTACCAGTGAGCCAGTGATTATTTGAAATACAATTTTCCTCTGCAATTCACTCACAAAGAGCCACCATACCCTCTGATAGTCTAATTCAGCAGAAATTGAAGACTTTGAAAGCACTTGCAACTTAATCAACCACAAAGGTATTTTTCGTCAATCTTGTCCATAAAAAGCTTCAATTTTAGAGGAAAAACACCAATTTATCAGCCATTTCTTGTTATTATCTTAATTTTCCATATAGAGAGTCAAAAAAACATCCAAAATATAGGGGAAACCCTGTCAAATTTTCCCCAGAATCCCTCATTTCCGTTTTAGCAAGTTTTATCCACTCGATTATTTTTCACTGATGAAATTGATCATAGCCTTTTTCTGAGCATTGAAAACCATTTTTATCATCCAAAACCCTGCTCAGAATCCTATTATCCCAGAAAAATCCTTCAAAAGCCCCTCGTTTCCAAAAGAAGAACTTAGCAAATAGTTTAAGCTTGCTCTGTTCAGTTAAAAATGATGAAGAAACAAGTAACCCCCAAATTAGGAGGCCCAAAACCTCAGAAGAAAGCCGCTGCTAAAAACCCTCAGCCTGAGCCTTCTAAACTTGATAAACCCACCCTTGCACTCACTGCTGAGTCCACTAAATTTGTTAGGCCTGTCCAACCTCCAGTTACTTCACAAGAAAATAGTGCTCTTGTTGATCTTGATTACATAATATTAGACCCTTCAGTTAAATTCAATTTACTCGATGTCTATAACTGGTGTTTTGGAAAATATGTAGAGAAAAGTGAGAAAGATATACCAATATTGGATTCCAATCTGCCAAAATACATTGTCCCTCTTACTCATTCAGCCCCTGATTTTGTCAGATTGTGTCAGTCATATTATCTTCGAGACCAGAGGTGCATTGTCAACAAATATATCGAGGTCATATTTTATATCAATGCAGGATCCATAAAATCTATGCTGCAACTAAACCATGACCCCAATACTACTTCATTGTCAATAGAGGATTTAACTCAAATTTATCTAGACCTAGATTTTTCTTCCAGGTTCAAAATCTTCCAAACTTTTTGCCCCACACAGGTTGATATCCCTAAGATTAATCCTTCGTTTGATACATTTTATTTTCCAAGTGAAACAAGGAAGATTGTCTCTATGCTATCATTCATACTGGGATATAATAGTGATGAGTTCACTAATGTTGCTATCTTTGGTTTTCTGTCTACTTTGAGTCTTGGCCAGCCTCCATCCATTATATACAACTTTTCCAAGTTCATTGCAGAAAACATGCACTACCAATTGTCTAGATTTCCAGAAGAAGGAGTCTTTAGATATACTTCATATCTACTTCATCTCTTTTTGTATTATCAAGCAGACAAGTTTCCTACTGAGTTTCAGAAGCTAGATATAGAAGGGAATGTACTTTCAGTTGTGTTTTGGTCATCAATTTTGAGGAAATGGAACAGGGAATACACCTATGCAGACTTCAATGACTTTTTTATTTTACCTGCCATGAATTTATTGAATAAGGAACGGACCCCTAGAATTAATGAAGAAACAAAGAGGATCTTACAGCTATCTAAGGGCTGTAAAACAGGGGATTGGTACTTGTACAAGAACTACACAGAGATCCGAATATATGGTGCACTCTTGGCTCCATATAAATTGCCTAGATTTGTGACTACAAGGATTTTTTCTCTAGAATATTTGAGGCAAATTTTGAATGCAGATGAAGTCAATTTCATGGCTTCCAGAAAAAAGACTCAGTTTAAACTGAAAAATCAATTTGGGCCATTCATTGTGAACAACGGAGAAGCAGCAAATGAGATTAATGTCAAGTTGAAAGAATATAAATTCCCATACAGTTTTATGTGGAATTATGATCCTCAGAGTGTTTTAAGCACGATCAGATTGAAATACAAGTTGTCTGCTTTCTTGCATGATCCCAAGCCTCAAATTGAAAAATATTCCAATAAAATTGAGTGGGAACCAAATACTTTATTTGATGATGACTCACAGGGCATACAGGGAAACAGTGGAAAGGATAAACAAGTAGAGCAATCACAAGTTGTTACAATAAACAAAGAAGCTGAAATTATTCATAAGAGAAGCAGAAAGGAAGATAGTTTCACAGCTGAAACTATTCTAGATAAGAGATTCAGAATTCCCTACAGTAAGAAAGGTAAATTGATTGATGAAGAAAGAGACAAAGAAATTAATGTTGATGATAAAAATGGCCATCAAACCGATGATGAGGCAACTTTAATTGTAAATTAAACACTTAAGGAGCTTCAGGATGTCCAACTTGAAACACAGTAGAAAGACATTGTCATGGTCGATAAACAAACAAATGTTGATATGCCCTCTTCTTCCAAAGAACTTGACAACACAGAGTTAGATATTTGAAACAGGTTCAGACAAATCAGAGAAAAGAATGAAGAAATCAAAAGTGAAGTATATTCCAAGTTCCTTAAAGAAAATCCTGGGAATAAAGATAGACTCCTCTCAGCTTTTGATTATTATTCAAACAAATTGGTTATGTCATTTTTGAAGCCTACAGTAGCTGATCCAAAAACAATTGCAGATTATTCAAAAACAGACTTGGAAGTTGATGCAGATGTTGTCCATGAATTGGACCAGATAGAATTCCATAGAAGCAGTACAGAGATGATGTATTCTAAAATATTCAACAAGACTATGAATTCTATCAAGCTTGAGAAAACATTGATAAACCTTCAAAATCAAATGAAATTGGATAAAGCCTCATTGCATGCCAATAGCTTAAGAATCAAAGCATTGGAAGATATTGTAATTGAAGCAGAAGCTGACCCAGCAAACATTGAAGGGGCAAAGGCCATAATCAAGTAGAAAAATGAAGACATAACTTCTCTCAGAAGGCAACTGAAATTTCCTCAAAGTGAGAATCCATAGGCGAAAGAAATCCTTCAACAAAAGACTGAAAATGATGAATTGAAACAACTAGTTCTAAAAATGACATCCCAAATAAAGGAAATGGAAAGCCAAATAGAAGCTTTCATGCAAGAAAATGAAAATTTGAAGAAAGGTCAGCAGGCTTCCATTCCTACAGTTATCCCAATTGTAAGCACAACTATCCCCTCAACATTGGCAGAACATTTGGCACCGCAAGAAGTATTGGCAACTGCAATGTCAATTACTTCTAAATATATCTCTGCCACTTCTTCATCGACATCACGGACAAACAAAGTAGGGGAAACAGCTGCAATAATCAAAGCTATGGAAGACATTTCCTTAAAAGATCAAGAAATACTCAGTTTAAAAGGCACCATAAAAGAGCTGGAAGCATCCAAAAGAGATGCCTTAATTACTTCCAAAGGACATGAGCAAAGGGCTGACAGATTACAAGAGCAAGTGAAAATTCTTCAACAACAAGTAAATCTTACTGAACAGATTGCCTACATAAAAAATCATTTGTGGATGAAAATTACTGAAGGTATTCACTTACAATGGCCTTCTATTCAAATAATATATGAGCAAAGAGATCTGCTACAAGCTGCCTTAGCATAAATTGATAAAACAAAGAAGGAAATTGGCAACAAGCCCCCACAAGCAATTCAACTCATATCATTCTTAAATAGTAAAAACAAGGAGGAATTATAAGATTTGAAGATTCCTGACAGGACAGAGGCTATCCTTGAGATCAGAAAATTCCTAACAAAAAGAAACATTATGAATAATCTGGAAGAAAAGTGTGATAATATGAATATATCAATCAGTAAATTCAAGACCAAGTATGACTTGCTGCTAGAAGTAGGACTTCCAGATATTCATGCATTGAATGAAAAATTAAGGCCACAAAAGGACTATGATCATAAAATTAGAGCCCATGCTAAGGAGCAGGCTAAAAAGCCTTTGCCACAAGGATATCCAAGTGGTGAAGTAATTATGCAATATTTTGATAATTTATTCTTTTTGGAGAATGAGATTAAACATATGTTCATAGTAAAGCCAAAATTTTCTAAGTACACAGAGGCCGATGAAAGCTACATAAAATTAAAGAGTATAAAGATCCCCACAGCTCAACAATGGCAAGAATTCATAGATCTGATGTGAATTTGATAGGTAAAAGAGTAGGAAAATCACATGAAAAATTGTATTTTACTATTACCTTAGGGTAAAAATTCATGGTAAAAGTGTATCAGATTGTCAAAGAGTATCAGTAAAAATAATGTTACTGTTGGTTATTTTTCAATTACAGCAGTAAAACAGTGAAAATTAGAGGATAAAGAGTATCAGGGTTGAAAGTGAAAAGAAAGAGTGATCTACAAGCTATCTTCCACGAGATAATGCATCCAATGCCAGCAATGCTCATAGCACGTCATGAAATCATTTTGATTAGGATAATCAGTTCTATATTTCCTTGTAAAAATATAACAACTTGCAAACTGTTTTTCTGTTGTCCCTCTTCTTATGCTATATTTTCTATTTTCCCTTCAACATTATCTCAAACTTTGAGATATTTTGTAAGTGATTCATTTGTATAAATACTTCATCATTTGAAGTATTCAGTGTGGAATAAAATTTATCAAGACTACTATAGTCATTTTTCTGGATATATTGAATTTGGTGTGAGTCAATTAGCAAAGCAACAAACTAGAATTAAAATTAAAGACATCATAACTCAGGATTCTTGTGCTGACCAGATAAATCTAGTATTTTTCTTATTTTCATTGTTTTTCTTTCAAAAGTTTCCATACATTCATTTTAATGTGTTTCTATCTTTATGATCAACTAGGAGAATTTAGACAGGATTAGTGATAAAAGAGCTCCCTGTTTTTTACTAGTTTGCATTATTATGTTTTCTGCTTGATAACCGGACTATAGAATTATTAATTTCTCTAGGTCCCTGTTTGATTCCCTCCTTCAATATTCATTTATGTAACTTAAGGATTCTTAAGTGCCCATTTGTTCAAATTTCACCCATTCCATCAAAAAAGCCTATTCAAAGCCTTTGAAGTTCATCTACCCCGCCCTTAGTACATTTGCATCTTTAAGTCTTATTTCCTAGCTCTGCTTGCCTAGAAAGTTGACTCCATAGCCCAATGTTCTGGTAGATCCCTTTGGTTTACCTTGAAACACATTTTATTCCCACCACACTTTCAAAACAAATCCTATTGTCCACTCATAGCTAGCCTAAAACCCAATTATAAAACAAAGTTAAATATTTAAGAGAGATCCCTCTCTGGAACTCAGGAAGGCTAGATCCTGAATTCTAAAAGCGGTTCTTGGTTACCCCTGGTTTTCTTAACTACAAAAATCCTCATCCCACAACCTAAGAATTACTAGGGTGATAACAATGCTTGTGATAGCACATTATAACATGCTAACCCATTACTTCCACCCTATTCAAGCAGTAGGACGTACTAGTATATTCTACTCACTTCGTTAAGCGATAGAGTAGACTAATGTATTTAAAAATCATATCATAATGTTATAATCAATGAGGAAATAGAAAGAACTGTTCATTTAAATCATCCTGGTGATGTGTTGGTCACCTAAGGAAACAGTGTCAAATAAGGAGTAAACCCATGTTCTGTCCAGGGCTTAGGGCTGCTACTGCTCTTACTTATTGCGCTTACCTAATCTTGGTAAAACAATTAACACATACTAGTTACTCAAAACATTCTGCAAGACTAGATTTTCAAGCTCAAGCACACTAAATTTTTGTATCCTCAGTTTGAGGCAATGGCTATGAATTACTCAAATTATTGCACTCGGCTTTAGACCATCATACCTATAGAAATATAGAGTCTAGAATTGTTGTCAGGTATTGTAAACATTCATTCGGTATGAGTGGATTTACCCTACTACATACTAACAGGGCACCATCCTCGAGGAGGTCCTCATGAATGAAACAAATACAACAGTATTCTAATTTTGGCCAAGTGGCCTATTCCATGCACAGGCCTTAGTAGATACTAGTAACAACAGATTACCTTAGCAGCTGCTTGGGTCTTGATGAGGCATGGAATACCTATTAGGAACAGGTCTACACTAAACCACAGGTCCAAAATATGTTAACTCATGGCTAAGATATTCCCACAGGTCCGAGGTATAGTCACTGGTCACAGGTTTGGACTTCTCTGCAATAGATCCAAGGTGTGCCACAGGTCCAAATGTGCAACAGATCTGAATTATTAAGTGCCACAAGTCACAAGTTGGTTACAAGTCTGAGTTGCTAGGGGTCTGCAAAAGAGCCTAAGTTATAATTCAATCAAATATATTTTCCCAAAGTTCTGTCAATAGGAAATATAACAAAAATACAGACGTTTCTCCAAAAGGTGCCAAATGTCTTTATCCTCCTGCCTCAGATTCAAATCTCCCCCTTTTCTTCAATTGTTTTTCTTCTTCATATGAAAATTCTTTCTTATTCCTTGACTGATATTCCATGCCAAAATGAAAATTTTGGCTTTATATTTATACTTATTTGAATATGTAAAAGGAAGTCTTTTGGTAAGGAGGGATCCGACCTGTGCAATTTCCAATATTTATTTAAACTAATTTTAAGACTACTCATCCTTTCTTTGATAAGAACACCATAAATCATAGGCTACATACTTCAGTACATTGTATATTAGCGATTAATCCTCCAATCAATTGAAAAAACATCTCTTAAAATTTCATTTCATTTGACCCACTCTTCTGCACAACTTTCATGCTTATAAAAATAGGAAAGACGAAATATTGCATCTACTACATCTATTGACTTTTTTTTAGAAGAAAAAAACACAATGAATTTCATTAAAAAAAAGGCATTTACATTTGCATCTATCGTTTCCCAATGTCCAGATGGATGATCCAAAAAACAAAACTTAAAAAGCCCAGCAACATAGCCATAAAAAAGGCCAATGGTCTAAGAAAATATCAAGAAGCGCCCCAGAGGCAGCCTATTAGGAAATTCAAATAGAAAATCTAAAGAGTCACTTTATAGAACAAAAATTCCAGGAAGCCGACAAGTTGAGGGGAATACAAACAAAAAAATACCTCCCACATAAGTAGTCATGAAGATTTAGATCTCGAAATAACCATCTCCTCGAACATAATTATATTAGGAAAGAAGCGACATACTACATCTATTGACATATCCACAACAATAATAGAAGTTGTTCCAGGACCTGTAGAAGTGGACAATAAGTGAATATGCTCATAGCACAACCAGAATTTTCCATATTCACATTTTTTGCACCATATAAAAAGGATTGAGAATACTTTCAATTGCATACCAGATATAATTCGAATGTCTAACACTCATTGAAGAAAATAGCTTTTCATTTATCTATAACAAGGATTGAGAATACTTGTAGTTGCATACCAGATATAATTCAAATGTCTAACACTCATTGAAGAAAATAGATGCACCTATGGTTTCATATATATTCTTCATCTATACACTTAGTGTAGATTAGGGCTTAGAGCTTGCTTCAACAATGCTATTACACTATCTGGGAAACTGGATCAAGAATCGCAGTTGGGTATTGTTTCCCTGGAGAGGCAGACCCAAGCCTAGATCAGGCTTATAAGCTCCCACAGAGGCCACTGTGCATTTGTTTCATCAAATCGGGTTGCTAATGGGTTGCATAATAAGAGTACCTATTTTTGGAGTTGTGGATTTGAGAGAAATGCAAAGATCCTCACACTGTCCATGGTGCCAGGCTCCATAACCATGAGTACGGCTCGGGGCACAAATCTACTGCATCCTTCCTCCAAACCTCCAATATTATGGCTCCATCCTTCCTCAAAACCGCCAATAGTATGGCTGCATCCTCCCTCCTTCTTGGACAAACCATGCAACTGGAGGGAAATGAACGAGGGAAATTAAAAATTTTGATATTTGAAAATTTTTGACATTTTGAAATGAAAAACGTGTGTTTTTCTTTAAGGTCACTCAAATTAATTTAAAAATATATATTTTTTAATAATTATAATAATTTTTAAATAATTAAAATAATTTCTAGATAATTAAATGTTTGTTTATTTTTATTGTTTAAAATATCTACAATCAAAAAAATAAAACATATCTTTTTGAGAAGCAATTAAAATTATATGAGTAAATAATGGACTGATTTTTGCATATAGTAATTCTTCTACTCTACAAAATCATCATGTTTTATTAAAAGGAGTTTTAAACTTTACACAATTAAATTATGTTGTATTTTAAATATTTGGAGTTTTAATCTCTTTTTTTTATATATTTTTTCTTTATAATTTCTGTATTAATTGTTGACATATGTCGAAAGTCAGTTAGAGAGTGAACTAGAATCAACACATAGCCCAACCCGTCGCAAGCACGATACTTAGCCCCAACCATCGCAATAGCGACATTTCTGCCGCAACTGTCGCAATAGCATCACCTTTGCCTGAACTATCGCAATAGTGATGATATCCTCAAACGTCGCAATAGTGACACTTTCCTCTATGCCGTCACAATTCCAAATCTATTTTTGAAACTGTTGCAATTCCAACGGATTCCTCAAAACGTCGCACTTGCGACACTTTGTCTAAGTGTCGGTATTGCGACACTTGTCTCTAAACTGTCGCAATTCTGACAGATTCCTCCAAACATCGCAATTGAGACACTTTGTCTAAGTGTCAGTATTGTGACACTTGTCTCTAAACGTCGATATAGCGACGGTTTCGAGCAGGATTTGAAAAAGTTGAAAATTTTTGGTGAAATTTCTGACATTTGGTCAAAAGTGTCGGAACCAAGTGTCAAAATTTCTGCCAAATGTACTAGTGTTTGTGTTCCTTCAAGCGAGAGTGACAAGATGATATGGGAAGCACACTATAGGCAAGTTTTTGGGCATTTCGAGGTCGAGAAGATAGTAGCAGTACTGCAGAAGTATTTCTATTGGCTGAACCTTCAAAAGGATGTTGAGAATCACATCAGATCCTGCACTGCTTGTGCCATTGCCAAACCGACCATCAAGAATCAAGGCCTATATACTCCGCTACCTACCCCTAGTCAACCTTGGGAATCCATATCCATGGATTAAATTTTGGGCCTACCTTCTACTAAGCATGGAAATGACTGTGTTTTTGTGGTCATCGAGAGATTCTTGAAGATGGCAATTATGGCGGCCTGCAAGAAGAATATCACAACAGAAGCCGCTGCTAAACTCTTCTTTAAACGAGTGTGGGTGCACTTTGGGATCCCACAGTATATCATATCAGATTGGGATATCAGGTTCCTCAGCACATTTTGGTACAGCCTCTGGTCAATGCTGAACACCAAGCTCACCAAGTCCATATCTTTCCATCCCAAAACAGATGGCCAGACAAAGGTCGTCAATAGAATTATTGTACACATTCTGCGCATGTACAATTAAAAGCATCCACGCACATGGGACGAGAACCTCCCCTATGTACAACATAGTTATAACCGGGCTCTCCACATCTCAATTGGCCACAACCCCTTTCAGGTGGGCTTGGGATTCCAGCCACTATGTCCCATTGACGTAGCCATGCCATCTGCGGCCACTTAGGCTGATTCGGCTCATGTCCAGTCTGAATTTGACAAAGCAAATAGCTTTATCGAATGCATTCAACACATCCACCAACAGGTTCATGACATATTGGACCGAGCCAATGCTAAGTACAAGCAACGCCATGATCAACATCAGATGCCACACAAATTCCAAGTGGGCGACAAATTGTGGCTACATTTGCAGAAGGAGCATCTCACTGGACCCCACTGCAAGCTTCACCCACTCCGATACAGGTCATACACCATCATCAAGGATGTAGGTAACAATGTCTTTGATCTCAGTATTCCACCATTCCTTGGTCTACACCCAGTATTCAATGTGGACCACCTTCGTCCTTACTTCCCACCTCTACTGTTCACCTCTCACATTGTAGAACAACTCACACCAACAGAGTTAGGCCCAGATTGCATGGAACAGGCCACCACATATTGTATCATGGACATGCAAATCAATAACACTCGCCAACAGAATATCCAACTGTATCAGGTTGTCAAAGCTGGCCAACTCCTTCACCAAGGAAAGTGGTTCACCAGGGACCAAGTTCAGCATAAGTTTCCTCATCTCATGGAGGAACTTAACGCGATGGGGACCATTGCTTCCTAATGGGGGAGGAATGATCTAGGTGGATATTGGTGGTCACCCACCTATTCCACTTGGGGCCCCACCATTGTCTCTTTCATTTTTTTTCAGTTTCGGCACAACTTACTATTTTTAGCAGTTTTTTCGAGTCCTAAACTTCCAGAGCCGTTTTGAGTCCCTAAACGACATTTTTTTGAAAACTCGGGAGCAACATGGGTCCATGGACTGATGTTTCTCACTCAAAATTTATATTCCTCAGATAGAAATTTCTAATGAGGTATGGTTCACGTCAAACAGAGATTGTATGCCAAAGTTACGTCACTGGGAAGTTGAAACACCAATTTACCCAAATGGGACCCATAGTTTTGGCGCTTCATCTCCTAGGGTTATGTTTTAGGATGTTTAGGGTTTTCCATTGTTTATAAATAATAAATAGGCCCTTGAGCCTCATTGTAACTTAGTTCAGAGGCCCGTAGCCACCACATCTCTTCTCAGAGATAGCTACTAGTGCCCTAGCTAGTTTATTTCCATTCTGTCTATAAGAAAATTTCAGTTCTTTGATATTAATGAAATGAAGTGTTATTTCTACTGCATCTTTGCATTTATGGTTATATGTTTATTCTATTGCATTCCTGCATAAATCTAGATCAGTGGTATCAGAGCGGTATGGTTTTTCTCGATCCTTCTTTGCATGTCCCCAACGAGGTCAGGGTATAAGGATTTAGGGCTCGATCTGGTGGAACCTTTACAAGATCAGCCTCGCAAACCCCAACGAATGCCAATGGGGGATGAAAATAAAGATGAGGGAGCAAGAGATCCTATCAAAATATTTCTCGAGGAGGCCCTCGAAAAATAAAGAAACGCAATGATGGATAATTTTTCCCAGATCCGTCAACAACTGCCCACCGGCGGCGCGTCTGCATCTAGCAGCCACTCTGGAAGTGAAAATCCCTTTAAGGTACAAGTAAATTTTGACATTCCCATATTTGAGGGTCAAATAGATGCAGATGCCATAGATAGATGGTTGAATCTATTAGAATGATATTTCTTGGTTCATAACTTTTCCAACCGGGAGAAGATTATTTTTGCACTCCTCAAAGCTACCCCCCATGTCAAGGACTGGTGGGAAACCTACTGTGAGAAAAAGAACGAGATAGAACCATCTCTATTCTTGGTCATATCCACTTGGAATTATTTCTGAGATTCCATCAAGGAACAATACTATCCCATGGGGAGCTACGAGGACAAGTACATACGATGGACCACGCTGCGACAACAAAGGGATCAAGATGTGCATGAGCTGACAAATCTATTCCATAACCTGCGCACAAATTTGGGTATCAAAGATTTAGAGAAACGTTTGGTGCTAAAGTATCACAGTTGTCTTCACAGATACATTTGGGAGGAAATGGAGGTCCTCGACAACTCCTTGCTTGGTATGGCATACCAATATGCTGCCAAGATTGAGCAGAAATTCAAACAGAAGAATCAAGACTTTGGATCTGCGAATCAAAAGCAAGGGAAAGGTGCTCCCAAACTGTAGAACAAAGGACAGATCCAAGGCATGGTGTCTCAAGACAACCTATCAAATCCACAAGCAAAGAACAACACCGCAAATCCAAAGAAGGACATGGGAAAGTGGTGTGAGTTCCATAAGAGCTCCACTCACAACACAAGTGAGTGGCGGGCCAAGCAGTCATTGGTGGCCAAGATGAGGGCTTATGAGTCAGATGCATGCTCTAACTCTTAATCAGAACCTAACAAATGGAATGAAAAAGGGAAAAAAATTATTGATGCATAGCCCAATGCCACTATTGCCACTACGAAGATCCAAAAGGAGGAACCAGAAGATCCAGAGATGGAGGAACGTCTCTTCCACTCTCAAATGTGGGTAAAGGGCTCCCCAGTATAGTTCATTGTCGATGATGGAAGCATTACATTTTGGGGAAGGAAATAATCATCCACATAGACCACCGGCCCCTACAGTTCATACAGACACATGGGAAGTTACAGAATGATCGCCATCAGAAGTGGTCCACATATCTGCAACAGTTTCATTTGAACATCAAGTACAAGAAGGGTAGAACCAATAACATTGCAGACTTCCTCAACTTACCACCGATCGTGGCGTTCACCACCTTTCTCAACTCTTGTGGGCACAAGACTTCTGATTGGCTACTTCTCTACGAGAGGGACCCAAAATTTGGCCACACATACAAGGCACTCTTGGGGGGTACGCAAGTTCCAAATTTTCACCGCCCAGATGCACTTTTATTTCACCTGGGACACCTTTGTGTTCCTTTAAGCGAGCATGCCAAGATGATATGGGAAGCACACTACAAATGAGTCGCTAGTCATTTCGGGGTCAAGAAAACAATAGCAGTACTACAGAAGTATTTCTATTGACTGAACCTTCAAAAGGATGTCAGGAAGCACATCAAATCTTGCACTGCTTGTGCCATTGCCAAACTGACCATCAAGAAGCAAGGCCTATATACTCCGCTACCTACCCCTATTCGACCTTGGGAACCCATCTCCATGGATTACATGTTAGGCCTGCCTTCTACTAAGCATGGAAATGACTGTGTTTTTTTGGTCGTCGATAGATTCTCGAAGATGGCCATTATGGCAACCTGCAAGAAGAATATCACAGCAGAATCCACTGCTAAACTCTTCTTTGAATGAATTTTGGTGCACTTTGGGATCCCATATTCTATCATATTAGATCAGGATAGTAGGTTCCTCAACACATTTTGGTCCAGCCTCTGGTCAATGATGGACACCAAGCTCACCAAGTCCACAGCTTTCCATCCCCAAATAGATCGCCAGACAGAGGTCGTCAATAGAATGACTGTACACATTCTGCGCATGTGAAATTAAAAGCATCCATGTACATGGGACGAGAGCCTCCCATATGTACAACATAGTTATAACCCATCTCTCCATAGCTTAATCGGCCACAACCCCTTTCAGATGGGCTTGGGATTCCAGCCACTATGTCCCATTGACGTATCCATGCCATTTGCAGCTACTCAGGCCGATTCGGCTCATGTCTAATCTAAAGTTGACAAAGAAAATAGCTTCATCGAACACATTCAACGCATCCACCAATAGGTTCATGACATATTGGACCGAGCCAATGCTAAGTACAAGCAACACCATGATCAACATCAAGTGCCACACAACTTCCAGGTGGGCGACAAAGTGTGGCTACATTTCTAGAAGGAGCGCCTCACTGGACCCCACCGCAAGCTTCGCCCACTCCGATACGGGCTATACACCATCACCAAGACTGTAGGGAACAATCCCTTCGAGCTCAATATTCCACCATTCTTTGGTCTGCACCCAGTATTCAATGTGGACAACCTTCATCCTTATGTCCCACCTCTACTGGACACCTCTAACATTGCAGAACAACTCACACCAACAGAGTTAAACCCATACTGCATGGACATTCCACCACAGATTGTATCATGGACATGAAAATCAAGAACACTCACCAACAGAAGATCCAACTGTATCGGGTTGTCAAAGCTAGCCAACTCCTACACCAAGGAAAGTGGTTCGGCAGGGACCAAGTTCAGCATAAGTTTCCTCATCTCATGGAGGAACTTAACGCAATGGGGACCATTGATTCCTAAGGGGGGAGGAATGATCTAGGTGGATATTGGTGGTCACCCGCTTATTCCACTTGGGGCCCCACCATTGTCTCTTTCAGTTTTTTAGTTTCGGCACAACTTACTATTTTTAGCATTTTTTCAGGTCCTGAACTTCCAGAGCCACTTTAAGGCCCTAAACGACATATGTCATGTCAAATGAAGATCGTATGCAAAAGTTACGTCACCAGGAAATTGAAACACCAATTTACCCAAACGGGGCCCATAGTTTTGGCGCTTCATCTCTTAGGGTTAGGGTTTTTGATGTTTAGGGTTTTCCATTGTTTCTAAATAATAAACAGGCCCTTTATCCTCATTGTAACTTAGTTCAGAGGCTTGTAGCTGCCACATCTCTTCTCAGAGATAGCTACTAGCGCCCTAGCTAGTTTATTTCCATTCTATCTATAAGCAAATTTTAGTTCTTTCATATTAATGAAACGAAGTGTTATTTCCGTTGCATCTTTGTATTTATGGCTATATATTTAGTCTATTACATTCCTGCATAAATCTAGATCAGTGGTATCAGAGCGGCCTGCTTTTTCTCGATCCTTATTTGCATGTCCCCAACGAGGTCGGGGTATACGGAGTTAGGACTCGATCTAGTGGAACCTTTGAAATATCAGCCTCAAAAACCCCGACAAATGCCCATGGGGGACAAAAAGAAAGATGAGGGAGTAGGATATCCTATCAAAATATTTCTCTAGGAGGCCCTCTAAAAACAAAGGAACGCGATGATGGATAACTTCGCCCAGATCCTTCAACGGCTGCCCACTGGGGGTGCATCTGCATCCCGCAGCCACTCTGGAGGTGCGACTCCCTTTAAGGTACAAGTAAATTTTGACATTCCCATATTTGACGGTCAAATAGATGCAAATGCTATAGATAGATGGTTGAATCTATTAGAAGGATATTTCTCGATTCATGACTTTTCCAACCAGGAGAAGATTAATTTTTCACTCCTCATGTCTACCCTTCATGTCAAGGACTGGTGGGAAACCTACTGTGAGAAAAAGGATGAGACAAAACCCTCTTTTTTCTTGATCTTACCCACTTGGAATTATTTCCAAGATGCCATCAAGGAAAAATACTATCCTGTGGGGAGCTATGAGAACAAGTACATACAATGGACCACACTACGACAAAAAAGGGATCAAGATGTGCATGAGCTGACAAATCTCTTCCATACCCTGCACAAAAAGTTGGGTATGAAATATTCAAAGAAACATCTGGTGTTAAATTATCGTAGTTGTCTACACAGATACATTCAAAAGGAAATGGAGTTCCTCGACATCTCCTCGCTTGGTACAGCATACCGATATGCTTCCAGGATTGAACAGAAATTAAAACAAAAGAAGAGAGACTTTGGATCTGCGAATCAAAACCAAGGTAAAGGTGCTCCCAAACTACAGAAACAAAGGACAGAGCCAAGGCATGGAAGCTCTAGGCAACCTGTCAAAGCCACAAGCAAAGAACAACACTGCAAAGCCAAAGAATGGCATGGGAAAGTGGTGTGAGTTCCATAAGAGCTCCACTCACAACACAAGTGAGTGTCGGGCCAAGTAGTCTTTGGTGGCCGAGATGAGGGCTTTTGAGTCAGATGCATGCTCTGACTCTGAATCAGAACCTGACAAGGGAAATGAAAAAGGGAAATAGATTATTGATGCAGAGCCCAACACCACTGTTGCATACTACCTCAGTTGACCACCGATCTTGGCACTCACCACCTTTCTCAACTCTTGTGGGCACGAGACTTCTGATTGGCTGCTTCTCTACGAGAGTGACCCAAAATTCGGCCACACATACAAGGCACTCTTGGGGGCTACGCAAGTTCCAAATTTTCACCTCCAAGATGCACTTTTATGTCACCTGCGACACCTTTGTGCTCCTTCAAGAAAGCATTCCAAGATGATATGGGAAGCACACTATAGTCGATTTAGTGGGCATTTCGGGGTCAAGAAAATAGTGGCATTACTGTAGAAGTATTTCTATTGGCCGAACCTTCGAAAGGATGTCGGGAAGCACATCAAATCCTACACTGCTTGTGCCATTGCCAAACCGACCATCAAGAACCAAGGCCTATATACTCAGCTACCTACCCCTAGTCGACCTTGGGAATCCATCTCCATGGATTACATGTCAAGTCTGCCTTCTACTAAGCATGGAAATGACTGTGTTTTCGTGGTCATCGACAGATTCTCGAAGATGGCCTTTATGGCTGCCTGCAAGAAGAATATTAGAGAAGAAGCTACTGCTAAACTCTTATTTGAATGAGTGTGGGTGAACTTTGGTATCCCACAGTCTATCATATAAAATCGAGATAGTAGGTTCCTCAACAAATTTTGGTCCAGCCTCTGGTCAATGCTGGAAACAAAGCTCACCAAGTCCACAACTTTCCATCCCCAAACAGATGGCCAGACAGAGGTCGTCAATAGAATGATTGTACACATTATGCACATGTACAATTCAAATAAACCACGCACATGTGACGAGAGTCTCCCCTATGTACAACATAGTTATAACTGGGCTCTCCACAGCTCAATCGGCCACAGCCTATTTCAGGTGGGCTTGGGATTCCAGCCACTATGTCCCATTCACGTAGCCATGTCATTTACGGCTACTCAGACTGATTCAGCTCATGTCCAATCAGAGGTTGACAAAGAAAATAGCTTCATCGAATGCATTTATCACATCTTCCAACAAGTTCATGACATATTGGACTGAGCCAATGCTAAGTACAAGCAATTCCATGATCAACATCGAGTGCCACACAAATTCCAGGTGGGCGACAAAGTGTGGCTACATTTGCAGAAGGATCACCTCACTGGACCCAACCACAAGCTTTGCCTGCTCTGATATGGGTCGTACACCATCACCAAGGCTGTAGGGAAAAATTCCTTCGAGCTCAGTATTCTACCATTCCTTGGTTTTCACCCAGTATTCAATGTGGACCGCCTTCGTCCTTCCCACCTCTACTAGAAACCTCTGACATTGCATAACACTCACACTAATAGATTTAAACCTAGACTGCATGGAATAGGCCACCACATATTGTATCATGGACATGAAAATAAAAAACAATCACCAACAAAAGGTCCAATTGTATCGGGTTGTCAAAGCTGGCCAACTCCTGCACCAAGGAAAGTGGTTCACCAAGGATCAAGTTCAGCAAAAGTTTCCTCATCTCATGGAGGAACTTAATGCAATGGGGACCATTGCTTCCTAAGGAGGGAGGAATGATCTAGGTGGATATTGGTGGTCACTCGCCTATTCCACTTGGGCCCCACCATTGTATATTTCTTTTTTTCAGTTTCGGCACGACTTACTATTTTTAGCAGTTTTTTGGGTCCTGAACTTCCAGAGCCGTTTTGAGGCCACAAACGACATTTTTTTGGAAAATTCGGAGTAACATGGGTCCATGGACTAATGTTTCTCACTCAAAATTTATATTCCTCAGATAGATCTTTCTAAAGAGGTATGGTTCGCATCAAACGGAGATCGTATGCCAAAGTTACATCCCCGGGAAGTTGAAACACCAATTTACCCAAATGGAGCCTATAGTTTTGGTGCTTCATCTCTTAGGGTTAGTTTTTTGGATTTTTATGGTTTTCCATTATTTCTAAATAATAAATAGGCCCTAGAGCCTCATTATAACTTAGTTTAGAGGCCTATAGCTGCCACATCTCTTCTCAGAGATAGCTACTAGCTCCCTAGATATTTTATTTCCATTTTGTCTGTAAGCAAATTTCAGTTCTTTGATATTAATGAAATGAAGTGTTATTTCCACTGCATATTTGTATTAATGGTTATATGTTTATTCTATTTCATTCCTGCATAAATATGGATCAGTGGTATCAGAGTGGTCTACTTTTTCTCGATCCTTCTTTGCATGTCCCCAACGAGGTCGGGGTATACGGAGTTAGGGCTCGATCTGGTGGAACCTTTTCAAGATCATCCTTGCAAACCCAAATGGACGCCCATGGGGAATGAAAAGGAATATGAGGGAGTAGGAGATCCTATCAAAATATTGCTCGAGGAGGCCCTCGAAAAATAAGGGAACGCGATGATGGATAACTTTTATTATTTTTTGCCCAGATCCTTCAATGACTGCCCACCTGCGACACATCTACATCCAACAACCACTCTGGAGGTGCGACTCCCTTTAAGGTACAAGTAAATTTTGACCATTTTTGAGGGTCAAATAGATGCATATGCCATAGATAGATGGTTGAATCTATTAGAAGGCTATTTCCTGGTTCATGACTTTTCCGACCGGGAGAAGATTATTTTTGCACTCCTAAAAGCTACCCCCCATGTCAAGGACTGGTGGGAAACCTACTGTGAGAAAAAGGACGAGACAAAAACCTCTCTATACTCGGCAATACCCACTTGGAATTCTTTTCGATACGCCATCAAGGAACAATACTATCCCGCGGGGAGCTATGAGTACAAGTACATACAATGGATCACACTGTGACAACAAAGGTATCAAGATGTGCATGAGCTGACAACTTTTTTCTATACCTTGCACATAACGTTGGGTATCAAAGATTTATAGAAACATCTGGTGCTAAATTACCGCAGTTTTTTTCACATATACATTCAGGAGGAAATGGGGTTCCTCAGCATCTCCTCGTTTGGTACGGCATACCGATATGCTGCCAAGATTGAGCAAAAATTAAAACATAAGAAGCAAGACTTTGGATCTGCAAATCAAAATCAAGGGAAAGATGCTCCCAAACTGTAGAACAAAGGACAGAGGCAAGGCATGGTGGCTCAAGACAACATGTCAAAGCCACAAGCAAAGAACAACACCGCAAAGCCAAAGAAGGACACGGGAAAGTGGTTTGAGTTCCATAAGAGCTCCATTCACAACACAAGTGAGTGTCGGGCCAAGCAGTCGTTGGTGGCCAAGATGAGGGCTTCTAAGTCAGATGCATGCTCTGACTCTGAATAAAAACCTAACAAGGGGAATGAAAAATGGAAACAAATTATTGATGCAGAGTCCAATGCCACTGTTGCCACTACGAAGATCCAGAAGGAGGAACCAGAAGATCCAGAGGAGGAGGAACGTCTCTTCCACTCCCAGATGTAGGTAAAGGGCTCCTCAGTACAATTCATTGTCGACAATGGAAGCATTACTTTTTGGGGAAGGAAACAATCATCCACACAGACCACCGGCCCCTGCAGTTCATACAAACACAAGGGAAGTTGCAGAATGATTCCATCAGAAGTGGTCCACATATCTGCAACTGATCGTGGTGCTCACCACCTTTCTTAAATCTTGTGGGCACGAGACTTTTGATTGGATGCTTATCTACGAGAGGGACCCAGAATTCAACCACAAATACAAGGTACTCTTGGGGGGTACGCAAGTTCCAAATTTTCACCTCCAAGATTCACTTTTATGTCACCTGGGACACCTTTGTGTTCCTTCAAGAGAGTGTGTCAAGATGATATGGGAAGCACACTACAGATGAGTCGTTGGTCATTTCTGGGTTGAGAAAATAGTAGCAATACTACAGAAGTATTTCTATTGGCCGAACCTTCGAAAGGATGTCGGGAAGCACATCAGATCCTGCACTGCTTGTGCCATTGCCAAATCGACCATCAAGAAGAAAGGCCTATATACTCTGCTACATACCCTTATTTGACCTTGGGAACCCATCTCCATGGATTTCATGTCGGGCTTGCCTTCTACTAAGCATGGAAATGACTGTGTTTTCATGGTCGTCGACAGATTCTCGAAGATGGCCATTATGGTAGCCTGCAAGAAGAATATCACAGCAGAAGCCACTGCTAAACTCTTCTTTGAATGAATGTGGGTGCACTTTTGGATCCCACAGTCTATCATACTATATTGTGATAGTAGGTTCCTCAACACATTTTGGTCCAACCTTTGGTCAATGCTGCACACCAAGCTCACCAAGTCCACAGCTTTCCATCCCCAAATAGATGGCCAGACAGAGGTCATCAATAGAATGATTGTACACATTCTGTGCATGTGCAATTCAAAGCATCCACGCACATGGGACGAGATCCTCCCATATGTACAACATAGTTATAACCCAACTCTCCACAGCTCAATCAGCCATAACCCCTTTCAGGTGGGCTTGGGATTCCAGCCACTATGTCCCATTGACATAGCCATGCCATTTGCGGCTACTCAGGTTGATTCGGCTCATGTCCATTCTGAAGTTGAAAAAGAAAATAGCTTCATCAAATGCATTCAGCACATCCACCAACAGGTTCATTACATATTGGATCGAGCCAATTCTAAGTACAAGCAATACCATGATCAACATTGGGTGCCACACAACTTCCAGGTGGGCGGAAAAGCGTGGCTACATTTGTAGAAGGAGTGCCTCACTGGACCCCACCGCAAGCTTCACCCTCTCCGATACGGGCCATACACCATCACCAAGGCTATAGGGAACAATGCCTTCGAGGTCAGTATTCCAACATTCTTTGGTTTGCACCCAGTATTCAATGTGGACAACCTTCATCCTTACTTCCCACCTCTACTAGACACCTCTGACATTGCAGAACAACTCACACCAACAAAGTTAAACCCATACTGTATGGACAGGCCACCACAGATTGTATCATGGACATGCAAATCAAGAACACTCGCCAACAGAAGATCCAAATGTATCGGGTTGTCAAAGTTTGCCAAATCCTTCACCAAGGAAAGTGGTTCGCCAGGGACCAAGTTCAACATAAGTTTCCTCATCTCATGGAGGAACTTAACGCAACGGGGACCATTTCTTCCTAAGGGGGGAGGAATGATCCAGGTGGATATTGGTGGTCACCCACCTATTCCACTTGGTGCCCCACCATTGTCTCTTTCAGTTTTTCAGTTTTGACATAGCTTACTATTTTTAGCAGTTTTTCAGGTCCTGAACTTCCAGAGCCTTTTTGAGGCCCTAAACGACATTTTTCTGAAAACGCGGGAGAAATATTGGTCCATGGAAATGTTTGTATCACTTATAATTTTTAGTCCTCAGATAGACCTTTCTAACGAGTTATGTTTCACGTCAAACGGAGATCGTATGACAAAGTTACGTCACCAGGAAGTTGAAACACCAATTTACCCAAACGGGGCCCATATTTTTGGTGCTTCATCTCCTAGGGTTAGGGTTTTGGATGTTTAGGGTTTTCCATTGTTTATAAATAATAAATAGGCCCTCGATCCTCATTGTAACTTATTTCAGAGGCTTTTAGCCGCCACATCTCTTCTTAGAGATAGCTACTAGCGCCCTAGCTAGTTTATTTCCATTCTGTTTGTAAGCAAATTTCAGTTCTTTGATATTAATGAAACGAAGTGTTATTTCCGCTGCATCTTTGTATTTATGGTTATATATTTATTCTATTGCATTCCTGCATAAATCCAGATCAGTGGTATCAGAGCGGCCTGCTTTTTCTCGATCCTTCTTTGAATGTCCCCAACGAGGTTGAGGTATACGGAGTTAGGGCTCGATCTGGTGGAACGTTTGCAAGATTAGCCTCGAAAACCCCGACGGATGCCGATGGGGGGAAAAAAGAAAGATGAGGGAGTAGGATATCCTATAAAAATATTGCTTGAGGAGGCCCTCTAAAAACAAAGGAATGCAATGATGGATATATTTTCCCAGATCCTTCAACATCTACCCACTGGCGGTGCATCTGCATCCAACAACCACTCTGGAGGTGCGATTCCCTTTAAGGTACAAGTAAATTTTGACATTCCCATAATTGAGGGTCAAATAGATGCAGATGCTGTAGATATATGGTTGAATCTATTAGAAGGATATTTCTCAGTTCATGACTTTTCCGACCAGGAGAAGATTACTTTTGCACTCCTCAAAGCTACCCTTCATGTCAAGGACTGGTGGGAAACCTACTGTGAGAAAAAGGATGAGACAAAACCCTCTTTGTTCTCGGTTGTACCCACTTGGAATTATTTCCAAGATGCCATCAAGGAACAATACTATCCCGTGGGGAGCTATGAGAACAAGTACATACAATGGACCATGCTGCGACAAAAAAGGGATCAAGATGTGCATGAGCTGAAAAATTTGTTCCATACCCTGTGCACAAAGTTGGGTATCAAAGATTCAGAGAAAAATATAGTGCTAAAGTATCGCAGTTGTCTACACATATACATTCATGAGGAAATGGAGTTCCTCAACATCTCCTCTCTTGGTACGGCATACCCGTATGCTTCCAAGATTGAGCAGAAATTAAAACAGAAGAAGCAAGACTCTAGATCTGCGAATAAAAAGGAAGATAAAGGTGCTCCCAAACCACAGAAACAAAGGACAGATCCAAGGCATGGCAGCTCTAGGAAACCTGTTAAAGCCACAAGCAAAGAACAGCACCGCAAAGCCAAAGAAGGGCACGGGAAAGTGGTGTGAGTTTCATAAGAGCTCCACTCACAACACAAGTGAGTGTCGGGCCAAGCAGTCATTGGTGGCCAAGATGAGGGATTTTGAGTTAGATGCATGCTCTGACTCTAAATCAGAACCTGGCAAGGGGAATGACAAAGGGAAATAGATTATTGATGCGGAGCCCAATGCCACTGTTGCCACTACGAAGATCCAGAAGGAGGAACCGGAAGATCCAGAGGAGGAGGAACATCTCTTCCACTCCCAGATGTGGGTAAAGGGATCCCTAGTACATTCATTGTCGACAATGGAAGCATTACATTTTGGGGAAGGAAAAAATCATACATACAGACCACCAGCCCCTGCAGTTCATACAGACACAAGGGAAGTTGCAAAATGATCGCCATCAAAAGTGGTCCACATATCTACAACAGTTTCATTTTAACATCAAGTACAGCAAGGGTAGCACCAATAATGTTACAGACTACCTCAGCCGACCACCGATCATGGAACTCACCACCTTTCTCAACTCTTGTGGGCACGAGACTTCTGATTAGCCACTTCTCTACGAGAGCAACCCAGAATTCAGCCACACATACAAGGCACTCTTGGGGGCTATGCAAGTTCCAAATTTTCACCTCCAAGATGCACTTTTATGTCACCTGGGACACCTTTGAGCTCCTTCAAGTGAGCGTTCCAAGATGATATGGGAAGCACACTACAGTCGATTCGATGGGCATTTCGAGGTCGAGAAAAAAGTAGCAGTACTATAGAATTATTTCTATTGGCCGAACCTTCAAAAGGATGTCGGGAAGCACATCAGATCCTACACTGCTTGTGCCATTGCCAAACCAACCATCAAGAACCAAGGCCTATATAATCTGCTACCTACCCCTACTCAACCTTCGGAATCCATCTCCATGGATTAAATGTTGGGTCTGCCTTCTACTAAGCATGGAAATGACTGTGTTTTCGTGGTTGTCGACAGATTCTTGAAGATGGACATTATGGCTGCCTGCAAGAAGAATATCAGAGCAGAAGCCACTGCTAAACTCTTCTTTGAATGAATGTGGGTGCACTTTGGTATCCCACAGTCTATCATATAAAATCAAGATATCAGGTTCCTTAGCACATTTTTGTCCAGCCTCTAGTCAATGCTGGACACTAAGCTCACCAAGTCCACAACTTTCCATCCCCAAACAGATGGCCAGACATAGGTCGTTAACAGAATGATTGTACACATTATGCGCATGTAAAATTCAAAGCATCCACGCACATGGGATGAGAGCCTCCCATATGTACAACATAGTTATAACAAGGCTCTCCATAGCTCAATCAGCCACAGCCTCTTTCAGGTGGGCTTGGGATTCTAGCCACTATGTCCCATTGACGTAGCCATGCCATTTGCGGCTACTCAGGCCGATTCAGCTCATGTACAATCTGAAGTTGACAAATCAAATAGTTTCATCAAATGCATTTAGCACATCTACCAACAGGTTCATGACATATTGGATGGAGCCAATGCTAAGTATAAGTAACGCCATGATCAACATCAGGTGCCACACAAATTCCAGGTGGGCGACAAAGTGTGGCTACATTTGCAGAAGGATCACTTTACTGGACCCCACCGCAAGCTTCGCCTGCTCCGATATGGGCCGTACACCATCACCAAGGTTGTAGGGAAAAATTCCTTCGAGCTTAGTATTCTACCATTCCTTGGTCTACACCCAGTATTCAATGTGGACCGCCTTCGTCCTTACTTCCCACCTCTACTGGACACCTCTGACATTGCTAAACAACTCACACTAATAGATTTAAACCTAGAATACATGGAATAGGCCACCACATATTGTATCATGGACATGAAAATTAAAAACACTCACCAACAGAAGATCCAATTGTATCAGGTTGTCAAAGTTGGCCAACTCTTGCACCAAGGAAAGTGGTTCACCAAGGATCAAGTTCAGCAGAAGTTTCCTCATCTCATGGAGGAACTTAATGCAATGGGTACCATTACTTCCTAAGGGGGGAGGAATGATCTAGGTGGATATTGGTGGTCACTCACCTATTCCACTTGGGCCCCACCATTGTCTCTTTCATTTTTTCAGTTTCGGCACGACTTACTATTTTTAGCAGTTTTTTGGGTCTTGAACTTCCCGAGCCATTTTGAGGCCATAAATGAAATTTTTTGGGAAAATCGGGAGCAACATAGGTTCATGGACCAATTAATGTTTCTCACTCAAAATATATAGCCCTCGGATAGATCTTTCTAAAGAGGTATGGTTTGCGTCAAACAGACATCGTATGCCAAAGTTATGTCCTCGGGAAGTTGAAACACCAATTTACCCAAATGGGGCCCATAGTTTTGGCACTTCATCTCCTAGGGTTAGGGTTTTGGATGTTTAGGGTTTTCCATTGTTTCTAAATAATAAATAGGCCCTTAAGCCTAATTGTAACTCAGTTCAGAGGCTTGTAGCCGCCACATCTCTTCTCAGAGATAGCTACCAGGGCCATAGCTAGTTTATTTCCATTCTGTCTGTAAGCAAATTTCAGTTCTTTGATATTAATGAAATGAAGTGTTATTTCAGCTGCATCTTTGTATTAATGGTTATATTTTTATTCTATTGTGTTCTTCCATAAATCCATATCAGTGGCATCATAGCAGTCTTCTTTTTCTTGATCCTTCTTTGCATGTCCCCAATGAGGTCGGGGTATAAGGAGTTAGGGCTCGATTTGGTGGAACCTTTGCAATATCATCCTCACAAACCCTGATGGACGCCCATGGGGGATGAAAAGAAATATGAAGGAGTAGGAGATCCTATTAAAATATTGCTCGAGGAGACCCTTGAAAAACAAATGAATGCGATGATGGATAACTTTGCCCAGATCCTTCAACGGTTGCCCACCGGCGGCACATCTGCATCCAGCAGCCACTCTCGAGGTGCGACACCCTTTAAGGTACAAGTAAATTTTGACATTCCCATATTTTAGGGTCAAATAGATTCAGATTCCATAGATAGATGGTTGAATCTATTAGAATGATATTTCTCAGTTCATGGCTTTTTCGACCGGGAAGAGATTATTTTTGCACTCCTCAAAGCTACCCCCAATGTCAAGGACTGGTGGGAAAGCTACTGTGAGAAAAAGGATGAGAGATAACCCTCTCAATCCTCCACCATAACCACTTGGAATTCTTTCCAAGACGCCATCAAGGAACAATACAATCATGTGGGGAGCTATGAGGACAAGTACATACAATGGACCACGCTGTGACAACAAAGGGATCAAGATGTGCATGAGCTCACAAATCTGTTCCATACCCTGCACACAAAGTTGGGTATCAAAGATTCAGAGAAGCATCTAGTGCTAAAGTATCACAATTGTCTACACATATACATTTAGGAGTAAATGGAGTTCCTTGACATCTCCTCGCTTGGTATGACATAACGGTATGCTACCAAGATTGAGTAGAAATTCAAACAGAAGAAGCGATACTTTGGATCTGTGAATCAAAAGCAAGGGAAAGGTGCTCCCAAACCACAAAAAAAAGGAGAAAGCCAAGGCATGGCAGCTCAAGACAACCTTTCAAAGCCAAAAGCAAAGAAAAACACTACATGCTCTGACTCTAAATCAGAACCTGACAAGGGGAATGACAGAGGGAAACAGATTATTGGTGCAGAGCCCAACACCACTGTTGCCATTATGAATGTCCAGAAGGAGGAACCGGAAGATCCAAAGGAGGAGGAACGTCTCTTCCACTCCCAGATGTGGGTAAAGGGCTCCCCAGTATAGTTCATTAACGAAAATGGAAGCATTACATTTTGTTGAAGGAAACAATCATCCACACAGACCATCGGCCCCTATAGTTCATAAAGACACGAGGGAAGTTGCAGAATGATCGCCATCAGAAGTGGTCCACATATCTACAATAGTTTCATTTGAACATCAAGTAAAAGAAGGGTAGCACCAATAATGTTACAGACTGCCTCAGCCGACCACCGATCATGGCGCTCACCTCCATTCTGAACTCTTGTGGGCACGAGACTTGTGATTGGCCACTTCTCTATGAGAGTGACCCAGAACTTAGCCACACATACAAAGCACTCTTGGGGGGTATGAAAGTTCCAAATTTTCACCTCTAAGATGCACTTTTATGTCACCTGGGACACCTTTTTGTTCATTCAAGCGAGCATGCCAAGATGATATGGGAAGCACACTACTGTCGAGTGGCTGGGCATTCCGGGGTTGAGAAAATAGTGGCAGTACTACAGAAGTATTTCTATTATCTGAAACTTTGAAAGGATGTCGAGAAGCACATTATCCTGCACTACTTGTGCCATTACCGAACCAACCATCAAGAAGCAAGGCCTATATATTCTGCTACCTACCCCAACCACAACCCCTTTTAGGTGGGCTTGGGATTCCAGCCACTATGTCCCATTGATGTAGCCATGCCATTTGTGGCTACTTATGCTCATTTGGCTCATGTCCAGTCTGAAGTTGAAAAATCAAATAGCTTCATCGAACGCAGTTAGCACATCCGCCAATAGGTTCATGATACAATCTGAGGACCACACTACGACAAAAAGGGGATCAAGATGTGGATAAGATGACAAATCTGTTCCATACCCTATGCACAAAGTTGAGTATCAAAGATTTAGAGAAACATCTAGTGCTAAAGTATTGCAGTTTTCTGCACAGATACATTCAGGAGGAAATGGAGTTCCTCGACATCTTCTTGCTTGGTACGGCATAGCAATATGCTGCCAAGATTGAGAAGAAATTCAAATAGAATAAGCGAGACTTTGGATCTACGAATCAAAAGAAAGGGAAAGGTGCTCCCAAGCCATAGAACAAAGGACAAAGCCAAAGCATGGTGGCTCAAGACAACCTGTCAAAGCCACAAGCAAAGAAAAACACCGTAAATCCAAAGAAGGACATGGGAAAGTGGTGTGAGTTCCATAAAAGCTCCACTCACAACACGAGTGTCGGGCCAAGCAATCGCTGGTGGCCGAGATGAGGGATTTTGAGTCAGATGCATGCTCTGACTCTGAATCAGAAGCTGAAAATGGGAATGACAAAGGGAAATAGATTATTGATGCGGAGCCCAACGCCACTGTTGCCACTACGAATATCCAGAAGGAGGAACTAGAAGATCCAGAGGAGGAAGAACGTCTCTTCCACTCCCAGATTTGGGTAAAGGGCTCCCCAGTATAGTTCATTGTCGACAATGGAAGCATTAAATTTTCTGGAAGGAAACAATCATCCACACAGACCACCGGCCCCTATATTTCATACAGACACAAGGGAATTTGCAAAATGATTGCCATTAAAATTGGTCCACATATCTGCAACAGTTTCATTTGAACATAAACTACAAGAAGGGTAACACCAATAATGTTGTAGACTACCTCAGCCGACCACCGATCGTGGCGCTCACCACCGTTCTCAACTCTTGTGGGCACGAGACTTCTGATTGGCCACTTCTCTACGAGAGCGACCCAGAATTCGGCCACACATACAAGGCACTCTTGGGGGGTACACAAGTTCCAAATTTTCACCTCCAAGATGCACTTTTATGTCACTTGTGACACCTTTGTGCTCCTTTAAGCGAGCATGCCAAGATGATATGGGAAGCACACTACAGTCGATTCGCTGGGCATTTCGAGGTCGAGAAAATAGTAGCAGTACTGCTGAATTATTTCTATTGGCCGAACCTTCGAAAGGATGTCGGGAAGCACATCAGATCCTGCACTGCTTGTGCCATTACCAAATCAACCATAAAGAAGCAAGGCCTATATACTCCGCTACTTACCCCTAGTTGACCTTGGGAATCCATCTCGATGGATTACATGTCGAGCCTACCTTCTACTAAGCATGGAAATGACTATGTTTTCATGGTCGTCGACAGATTCTTGAAGATGGCCATTATGGCAGCCTGCAAGAATAGTATCACAACAAAAGCCAATACTAAACTCTTTTTTGAACGAGTGTGGGTGCACTTTGGGATCCCATATTCTATCATATCAGATCAGGATAGCAGGTTCCTTAGCACATTTTGGTCCGGCCTCTGGTCAATGCTGGACACCAAGCTCACCAAGTCCACAGCTTTCCATACCCAAACAAATGGCCAGACAGAGGTCGTCAACAGAATGATTGTACACATTCTGCACATGTAAAATTCAAAGCATCCATGCACATGGGACAAGAGCCTCCTCTATGTACAAAATAGTTATAATCGGGCTCTCCACATCTCAATCAGCCACAACCGCTTTCAGGTGGGCTTGGGATTCCAGCCACTATGTCCCATTGACGTATCCATGCCATTTGCGGCTACTCGGGCCGATTCAGCTCATGCCCAGTCTGAAGTTGACAAAGAAAATAGCTTCATCAAATTCATTCAGCACATCCGCCAATAGGTTCATGACATATTGGACCAAGCCAATGCTAAGCACAAGCAACACCTTGATCAACATCGGATGCCACACAACTTCTAGGTGGGCGATGAAGTGAGGCTACATTTGTAGAAGGAGTGCCTCACTAGACCCCACTGTAAGCTTCACCTGCTCCGATACAGGCCATACACCATCACTAAGGCTGTAGGGAACAATGCCTTTGAGCTCAGTATTCCACCATTCCTTGGTCTGCACCCAGTATTCAATGTGGACCGCCTTCATCCTTACTTCCCACCTCTACTGGACACCTCTAACATTGCAGTACAACTCACACCAACAGAGTTTAACGCAGACTGCATGGAACAAGCCACCACATATTGTATCATGGACATGCAAATCAAGAATACTCGCAAATAGAAGATCCAACTGTATCGGGTTGTCAAAGCTGGCCAACTCCTGCACCAAGGAAAGTGGTTCACCAGGAACCAAGTTCAGCAGAAGTTTCCTCATGTCATGGAGGAACTTAACGCAATGGGGACCATTTCTTCCTAAGGGGGGAGGAATGATCCAGGTGGATATTTTTTTTCACTCACCTATTCCACTTGGGGCCCCACCATTGTCTCTTTCAGTTTTTTAGTTTTGGCACAACTTACTATTTTTAGCAGTTTTTCGGGTCCCGAACTTCCGAAGCCATTTTGAGGCCCTAAACGACATTTTTGGGAAACCTAGGAGCAACGTGGGTCCATGGATTGCCATTTCTCACTCAAAATTTGTATTCATCGAGTATATCTTTCTAACGAGGTATGGTTCGTGTCAAACAGAGATCGTATGCCAAAGTTACGTCCCCGGGAAGTTGAAACACCAATTTACCCAAACGGGGCCCATAGTTTCGGCGCTTCATCTCCTAGGGTTATGGTTTTGGATGTTTAATGTTTTCCATTGATTCTAAATAATAAATAGGCCCTCGAGCCTCATTATAACTCAGTTCAGAGGCCTGTAGCAGCCACATCTCTTCTCAGAGATAGCTACCAGCTCCCTAGCCAGTTTATTTTCATTATGTCTTTAAGAAAATTTCAGTTCTTTGATATTAATGAAATGAAGTGTTATTTCCACTGCATATTTTTATTTATGGTTATATGTTTATTCTATTACGTTCCTGCATAAATATGTATCATCTAGATTGAGAGCAGAGAAGAATGTTACATACAAATATGAAAATACAACCTCCACATCTGATGCTAAAATTGACAACCTAGTTAGGACAATGGAAAGAATGATGGAGAGAATCAACTTGAATGAAAGAGCACCCCCTAGGGAAAACCAAGAAAATCCTCAAAATAGAAATAGAAACCAAAAATTCAGAAGAGACCCTCCTCAAATAAGACAAAGAGAAAATGACCATCAAATCAGACCTCCTTTCCAAGAAAACTATGTAGATGAAGAAGAAAGAGAAACTGAGGAGTCGAAAGAAAATCATGTCAATCTAATAGACTCCAATAATGAGGATGATGTTTTTATCTTAGAAGAGGAGCAAGGTATATTTTCCTCAAACCAAACTGAAAGAACATATGAGGATTCTGAAGAGTACAAGCTAGGATTTGAAAATGCTATCATGGATGTTCATAGGCAGTATGACCTTCAAAGTAGGAAAACTCAGGACACCCCCAGGAAGAAAAAACCAAAAATTTCTGCTAAAAAGACACCTGAAAACATTCTTAAAAAGACAATAGAAAACACCAACATAATGGCTAAGACTCCTAATCAAAGCAAAGACAAAACTAGCCAACCAAATGGTAATCAAAGCTGCCCTAGTACATCAACTAGTGGCCCTAGAAAAATTGCTTTACTTGACATTCCTAATAAAAATCAGCAAACCAAAGTTGCTGAAAAGACCATGTATGATAAAACGGTTGTAAATATACTAAGAACACAAACACCATTAAGTATTGAGGGTGAGATTGCCAAGATAAAAATAGCCATACCTCTTACCAAACTGGTGACTCAAGGTGTATATAGACCTCAAGTTTTGAAAGATTTAAAAATAGAAAATGACACCAACACTATAAATTTGACTGATGACAAGCCAGAACTATTGTTTGGACATGAGGTAGAGGGAAAGTTCCAGGAGGGAGTTGTACCTCCATTCTATGTCAGTTTTAACATCCATGACAAAATCCTACACAATGTCATGCTAGACTTTAGTGCTTCACATAACCTCATGCCAAAGGTAGTGATGAAGAGATTAGGCCTCAAAATAACCAAACCCTACAAATAATTGTACTCTTTTGATTCAAGTATAGTTAAATTCCTAGGCCTGATCAAAGATCTGTGTGTCAATCTGGCACAAATACCAGCTAAGAGCCTAGTCATGGATATTGTAGTGGCTGACATTCCCCTGAAGTATGGCATGCTTTTATCTAGATCATGGGGATAAAAACTCCAAGGAAACCTCCAAATGGACATGACATACACTAGAATTCTAGTATTTAACCAAACAATAATATTGTACAAAGAATCTCACATGAAATACATAGTAAGCAACCAAGATAGGCCAAACAACACCCCTCTCTATTCTATACATTCAAACCTTGACTCATTTATCTTGTACAATGAAGATGAAATTAATGAAAAAGAGGAACATATGACCTTTCAGAACAGTAAAACCAAACACCAAATGAAGAACATAACTGTCAAAATCATAGTAGCCTTGAACAACAACATAATGGCGAATCTAAACTTGAAACACTTTGGAACATGAGCTTTGATGGCTCTTGGCGCAAAGCTGGTTCAGGAGCAAGTGTTTGGGTACACAACACCAATGAAGGTCACTCCTACAAGCTAGATTTTCAATGTAAAAACAATATTGCAGAGTATGAAGCTCTTCTCCTAGGATTACACTTGTTTAAAAACATAGGAGCTAAGAATATTTCTGTTCAAGGAGATTCCGAGCTAATCATTATGAAAATCAAAGGAGAATATTAAACCAAGAATCCTAGGCTAAAAGAATATAGGAGTGCTGCCTTAGACTTCTTGAAGACATTTGAGAAATATGAACTTACCTCTATCCCAAGGGCTCAAAATATCCTTGCCAATGAACTAGCCTTTGCTACCAGCACTTTCCAATTACCTCATACCAATGAACAATACATGGTAAAAGTCAAAATCAGACATACAGTGCCTGATAACATAGATTATTGGCAAGTGTTTGAAAGGGACAAACATATTGAATACTTTCTTCAATCTAAGAATGAATTTTAAATTCCAAAACTAGACTCGGATCATGAACAAGACTGCCCTAATGAAGAACAAACACACAAAATAGAGCCATTTCCTACTGCTGATATAAATATGCTAGAACACATTCATGAGGCATAATTTTGTAGGGATCCAGATCAAATGGACCTTGAGGTATTACAATGTAAAGATAATCTATTTCCAAAGGGTCTTGTCCCCTTAGAAGAGTTGTTTGATTTCAATGATGTTGCTAGGAAGCCAAAAATGGAGTCCACCGAAACTGATGTAGAAGAATGAAACATAGGTAATGTAGAAGAACCCAAAATGATAAAGTTGTCCAAAACTCTGCCACCTCACATAAAAGATAAATATATTGAGCTACTCAAATAATTTAAAGATTTGCTTTCATGGGGCTATGAGGACTTGAATTCCTATGATACAAACATCATTCAACATAAGATTCCCCTCAAGGAAAACTAGAAACCATTCAAGAAGAAATTAAGAAGGATAAACCCTGTCCTATTGCCTCTAGTTGAGAAGGAAATAAAGAACATGTATGATGCTGGAATCATAGTCCCACTCAGATACTCAGAATGGGTCTCAAACCTTGTGTCGATGAGAAAGAAAAAAGGGGAGATTAGGCTATGCATAGACTTTAGAAACTTAAAAAAGGCCTCCCTAAAAGACAACTACCCTTTACCTAAGATGGATCATATACTGTAAAGGGTAGTAGGCTCTAAAATAATATCATTGCTTGATGGATTTTCAGGGTATAATCAGGTGCTAGTACACCCATATGATCAGCAAAAAACTGCTTTCACTACACCTTGGGGCACCTTCATGTATGTCAAAATTCCTTTTGGGTTAATGAATGCAGGGGTTACTTTTCAAAGAGCCATGGACATCGCTTTTTCCGAAGACATAGGTTACCTCATTGTGATATACCTTGATGACATCACTGCCTATTCTAAAACTGATGAAGAACACCTAGTTCACCTAAGAAAGGTATTTCATTAGGGTAATTTTGAGGTCTAAAATGAGCCTCCTAAGGAAATTATAAAAAAATAGTAGAAATAATAAAATAATCTTGGATTCCATCATCAAATTTTGGAGGAAAAAAAGAAAAAACTACTTTTTCAACTCATATTTTCAACTTATCTCCCAAATTTTTAACTCAAATTTCGAGCAGGAGTACTCATTGGATGAAAAATTTAATTCCTCATCCAAGGAGTACCCATGTTGCATACTTTCTATGGATCCTACTCCACGAAAAATGAGAAATACATGAAAAACATGATTGCAATCATGTTTTTTCATGTATTTCTCATTTTTCGTGTAGCAAGGTCCATCAAAAGTATGAAACATGGGTACTCCTTGGATGAGGAATTAAATTCTGCATCCAATGAGTACTCCCACTTGAAATTCGAGTAAAAACTTTGGGAGATAAGTTGAAAATACGAGGTGAAAAGGTAGTTTTATTATTTTATTATTTTTTAATATTTTTTCCCTTTTACTTAAAAAATGGTGAATCATCCCCCATGGTTGAAATCATTATCTTGAATCCTATTGGTTCTTATAAATTTTATTTTGGTTGTACATTTTTCTTAGGAGGCCCATTTTAGACCTCAAAATTCCCCTAATGGAAAAGTGTAGAAATTACGGTCTATCTTTAAATCCTAAGAAAAATCTATTTGGTCTTCAATAAGGAAAACTCTTAGGCCTCATCATATATGAAGAAGGGATTAAGATAGACCCAAAAAGGATAGACGGTATATTTCAGATCAGCCACCCTAGGAACATTAAAGAGTTGCAATCTTTCATTAGAAAGATCAACTTCCTAAAAAGGTTCATACCAAATCTTGCAAAACTCCTAAGAAACATTAAAAACATGCTGAAAAGATAAATAATGGTCAAGTGGACCATAGAATCCAAATAATCCTTTGAACTGGTGAAACAAACACTTACCCAAACACCAGTTCTAATCAACCAAGGACTTCTTCATCTTCTCATTTACATTAGAACACACTATTGCTGCAGTATTGCTACAAAATAACATGATGGGACAAGAAAAGCTCATAGCTTTCTTCAGCAAGGCACTAAGATATGCCCCTCTGAAATATAACATTATGGAGAAACAATCCTTTGCCTTAATCAAAGCCTTAAAATATTTTAGAGTTTACATCTTGCATTCACATGTCATTGCTTTTGTTCCACATATAGTTGTCAAGGAAATACTGAATCAAGATCCTGATGGTAAAAGGGATAGATGGATTGCTGTCATCTTAGAATATGATCTAGAAATTAGGCCCACTAAACTGATCAAAGGACAAGGACTTGCCAAACTCATGGCTGAAGCAAACTTTCAAGCACTAGACATAAACATGATACATTCCTTGGATGAACAAGAGGAAATAGTGACTCCACCCATTGAAGAAGAATTTTTGAACTCACTCTGGTATGCTAATATATTATGTGTGCTTTTGAATCTAAATTCTCCTCCTTCTCTGTCTAAAACCAAAGCTAGATTCTTGAAACTAAAGGCTATAAATTTCTGCATTCTAGATAGAGCTTTGTATTGGAAAAATTATGTTGGTATCTTTCTTAAATGTTTTCTTGAAGATGATGCAGATAGAATCATGCATGATTTTCATGAAGGATAATGTGGAGGTCATCTCTATTGGAAAACCACTGCCAACAAAATCCTTAGATCTAGTTTCTGTTGGCCCACTCTTTTCCATGATATCCACAATCTAGTAATGACTTGCCATAAATGCCAAAGCTTTGATGGAAAGAGAAAAATATTTCCTTTGCCTTTGCATCCTATCAGTGTTGAAAATCCTTTTCAACAGTGGGGTTTAGATTTCATTGGAGAAATCCATCCTGCCTCATTTTCCCAACACAAATGGATCCTCACTGCAACTGGCAATTTCACCAAATTGATATAATCCATCCCTTCAAGGAATGCCACTGACTCAATCATCATCAAATTCCTCGAAACCAACATCTTGTCCAAATTTAGATGTCCAAGAAAAATCATCACCGATAATGTTGTTGTATTTAAGTCCAAGTGAATGGTGGACTTTTACTACAAGTATCACATCACACTAGGGCATTCTACAACTTATTACCCTCAAGCTAATGGGTTGGCTGAGTCCTATAACAAAATTTTTATGAACATCATCAAGAAGTTGTTGGAAGGGAACAAAAATTTGTGGCATAGAAAATTACTGCATGCACTATGGGCTGATAGATTAACAAGCAAGAAATATATTAACATGTCTCCCTATCAGCTAGTGTATGGCATGGATGAATTTTTTCCAACATCCTTGGGAGTTCCAATGATGAATCTCCTCCAAGAGGTACAATCAGAAGAGAATGATATGCAAAGGAGGCTGAACAAAACCATTCAATTGCAACAGTAAAGGGAAGAAGTTTACAATAGAACAAAGGCAAGCATGGAAAATTTCAAAATTTATGGAAGGGTCCTTACATCATCCATTCAATTAGAGGTAACAATGCATTATTCCTACAAGAGATGGATGGGACAGAGCTATTTGGAGGTCTTGTCAATGGAAGGATTCTCAAGCACTATTTTTGTTGAACTTATTAGTTTAAAGATTTCTCCATTGTACATAACATTGCTTGAGTAAGAGATCAAAGAAATGAAAACACAAAAACAAAGAAAAGAAGAAAAAGAGGGCAGATGAAAAGAAGAGGTACGACCCCATACGAAAAAAAAAAACAATATGTCTAGAAGTGTGCAAGTCTAAATGCCACTACTTTGAAGAAAATAATATCTTGTTCAGTCATATAGCTTAATCATGATTGAACATGTTTTAAATTTCTATTGATAGGTTAATGAAAGAATATTTTCCAAACCATGTAAAATGGGCTTGTCAGTAGATTAGATTAGGAAAATATGTTGGTTCCCAAAGCCTAAATCTAAACCAAAGGGAAAGGAGAGGGATGAGTGACAGATTTCAAATTATAAGCCCTCAAGTTTCTAGTTCTTCTTGTACAAAAATAAACCTATGTGCAGCTTTTCCAAAATGCCACATCTCTTGACCAATCAAATTGCTTAATATTGATTTGATCATGTTTTAACTTTCATGTTGGTAGATTAAAGAATGAAGATCTGTCAAACTGCTTATCCTTGAAAGATAAGTAGGCTAGGTAGAGAATAAAAGAGTTCATCAGCCTAATCTGAGCTCTTGGAGGTTATAAGGGTAGACATAGATAGTTTTTATGCTTTCAAAAAGAAAATGATGTCATGGGTTTTCAAATCCAAGTTCACTGAGAAAAAAAAAATGTTAGGCAAAGTATGATGGGTAGGTATAAGTGATATTGAAGAAATCATGTTTTTTTCAGATTTTTAGATAACAGCTTCAAAATAACATCAACAAGTGAAGAAACAGGGATTGGCCAAGTACAAGTAAGGTATTGACCTTAAAAACTCAAAGATCTAAACTTTGAGGTTTTGGACACCTCCTGAAAAGGAACTGCCCTCCCCAAGTGAAGTCACTGTTAGTCATCGGTATTTTTCACTATATTTAGATGACTATAGATTGGTTCTAGGTTTCTAAAAACAACCTTCCTTGAATATTGTGAGTTTTAGAAATCTCACTACCTTCATTATCCATATAGAAACTTTTTCACTATTCTATTAGTTTTCCCTTTCATGGTCACCCTATCACTCCTACAAACTCCTTATGGACTATTACCTCTCATTTTCATCCTCCTTCTCTTCTTATAACCTCATTGCCCCGTTTTCTCCTATCAATAGACCCCCTCCTCCCTCTAGGGTTTCCTATAGCCTACTCATCCCCATGTTCCCCAGGTTCCTCAAGCATTGATGATCTCAAAACTATCTCTATAGGATCTTTAGATAAATCAAGTACATTGGATTTTATATCTTCAATAGACAATACTCTATTTTTCACTTGAAGCCTCCAAGCCAATTTTCAGTTAAGATCAGGTCAAAGAACCCTCCGAATAGGTCAATTAGGGTTTCACATATTTTAAGGTCATCATTGGTGTTTCAAACACTGTTTTTCCTTTGTTAGAATCTAGCTCAGATGTAATGGAATGCCAAGACATGATTATTCAAGAAGGACCTAAAATATTTCCAAATAAGACTATCCCTTCA
This sequence comes from Pinus albicaulis, assembly GCA_034641835.2. NCBI lineage: Eukaryota > Viridiplantae > Streptophyta > Pinopsida > Pinales > Pinaceae > Pinus > Pinus albicaulis. Next base: position 1,208,119,772 of record CM076577.1, read on the forward strand.
GTTCAGAATCTGCGCATGAGGAAAATGGACAAACTTTGGCACTTCTGCAGGAGTGTTGAAAGGTCTATCAGCAAAAATTACTGATAAGGTAGATGGTCTACTCCCGAATGAAGACAACTTGTAGCAACGAAGAGAGGAAACACTTGTTCTTTTAGATAATTAGGATTTTTGATCTTAATGGTCCAATAGAGTGCCAAAACAGTGATCAATTGCAGAAATGGCATGGAGAAGGTACACAAGACCAAACATGAATAAAGTCTATCAGAGACTATTGATGATATTTGGAAAAGGTGAGGTAAACTGGATAGAAATGAATGAACTCGAAAGGGCTAAAAATAACTTAGACGACAACACTGATGATTGTTGTAGAAAACTCTAGAAACCTAGGGTTTTGATTAAAATGATCATAGAAGCGCAAATGATGCGTTGAAATTCAAGGTGGGAACAAAAGAGGTTTTTGAAGATGCTTCTTTATGTTTGAAACCCAAAGTTTCCAAAGTAAATTTTTCATTCTTAATTGAGCAAAAGAAGAGTTGACTTGAATGTTTTTTGTCACCTACAAGCAAAAAGTCAAAGAACATTAGTGAGAAAGTGAAAAAGACTTAAAAAATTAGGAAGTGGGTTTGAAAAAGTTTAATTAAAAATCTCAAGTCTATAAAAGCTCATATTTCATTTCAAAAGCCTCATTGTTGCATTTCTTTAGATCAAGAACACTCAAGGGAAGAGAATTTGTGAGTTTTACAAGTGAAATTAGGCAAATTTGTTTGGTGTTGCACGCCTAGGATCAGGAGCTGCACCCTTGGAAATTTTTCTCCATACAAATTACACTGGAGTTGCACGCCTGGAAGTGAGAGATGCGTGTTGTGGAAGGTGTTGTGCCCTTACCCGACAAGACCCAATGAGGTTTCCACAAGCGTTGCGCCCTCAGCGCCGGCACTGCACGCTTAGCCTCGATGCTACGCCCTTGGCTTTGGCACTGCGCGCTTGGCTAGGAGGGCTTTCTAAGCAATTCAACCACTCAAACCACTTCAAAACTAATTTCAATATTCCTCCAAGGTCCTCCAAGGCACTAATAAATGGTAAGTAGATTCCCTAACCACATTTTCAAGCTATTTGATGATTTGTAATTGAAAGAAGTTGAAACCCTAAGAAGAAACCCTAGGTGTTTAAACTTGGAATCACTATTACCATTACTTCATCTGCCTATAAAGAAAATTATGGATAAACAGAGGAATTGCACTATTTGGAGGTTTTTCATTCACCTAAGTTGTCCCTACACCCATCCCATTCATAACACTCAGTCCCTTCACTTGCAAAGATATTGACATTCCATTTCCCTCCTTCATCTCATTTTTACATCAGCTCAAGAGTGTTTCAAAACATAGTTTTAAAAATTTCAGCAGAGGAAGAGGACAGTGGAAGTGGTGGAGAGGCTCAAATTACAAGGAGGCATGAGAACAAAGGTGGAAAGATCAATAGATTTGAACTCCTCAACATAGGGGAGCTAATGGCATCTCCCCTTACTATTTCATGTTTCAAGCATGTAGGATGATTTGATTTTTGTCAAAAGGTGCAGCAGGTGCAAAACCACCCTGAGCTAACTAGACTATTTATCATTAACTTGCATGAAAAACAAGTTAACTTTGTGTTAGCAACCTATAAATTTTGTTATACCAAGAGGTGGCTAGACTTTTTTTTCAAGCCTTTAAGAGACAGTTTCCTTTGAAAACCTATCATCTTTTTGAAGTATTATGATATTTTATATCCTTTGAATTAATATTCACTACTGTTTCACTATAAGTCCTCAAGTACCTGCTGATTACCAAGAGAAAAACTGCTTAAGAAACTCCAATTTCCCTCATTTCACTCTCTAATTTCATTCATAAAAAGACCTTCATTTGACTTCTAAATCATTTCAAAAAACCCCTTTAAGCCTTATACCTCCCTTTTATTCGGCTTAAAAATCCTTCTCTCATCTATCAGAACCCTGTTTTGGCTTTAAAATCTCTTTATTTTGGCCTAAAAACAGTCTTTTGCACTCGTAAGGCATTAAGCCCCCAAGAGCTTATATCCTTTAGCCCCTTCATCCATGCATCCTAAAGCCCCGCAATCAGGTGCTAAAGGGCTTAAAAAACTTTTCCGAACTGAACTTTCCTTCTATTTTCTTCATTCCTGACATTATGATCTAAACCAATCTAGACTGTTGATCTCCGCAGATCAACGGCCATCGGGCCTTATCCTTCCGCCTTTTCCTTTTCCCTTTATTTCTTCCCTTTCGAACATATCTGTCCCCGCATTTAAATATCGATCATCCATTCAAAGGATCCAATGATCAGGACTTAACCCGATAACCCGACTTCACTGGGACCTACCTCCCACCTCATAAAGCACCTATCCACTCGCGCACTGCCACTTGTCTTCCACCAGAACCCCCGCTTGAGCACCTTTCATATTGTGCTTATTTTGCATCGTTGGATCTGGAGCCTCCGATCCAACGGTTGTGGTGGCATATCGCAAAATATTTGCGCCAGAGGTTTAACACATAAAATTTTTGCGAAATAGGCGGTATTAGAAAGACAGATGTTAAGTGATGTATGGAATTGCATTGCTTCTGGGCAAAACCACCTACCCCATAAATGCCATGCGAAAACCGCTGATGGTTTTCCCGAAACCTCTTCTTCCCAATTCGCGCCATATTTTAAATTTAAACCCTGGGTCTCTATTTTGGCATAGAAACCCATTCTCCGCTGCAAATTCCTCCATCCTCACAACTCCGACCACTTCCATAAACCCTCCTAAGCAGTTCTAAACCAAATTTTACAGGATTTAAATAATGTTTTTTTGTTTTTATGCAGGTTTAATGAAGATTAAGGTTAAAACCTTCCTGCATATGATTACAGTTTTATTGGCTAAGGATGACGATCCTTATGGCCTTTGGTACAAATTAAAGGGTTTTAAAGTGCTAATTACATGTTCTAAGAAGGTCGATAAGTCATGATTGTCGGCTTTTCAAAACCATTTCTCCAACAAACCCTCTACGCACCTGCAAACAACAAACACAGTCAGATTTAATTAAATGAAGGAATATCAGTGTCAAGATGAATATCAGAGCATAATCAAAGGTTTAAAGATGTTAATCAAAGCTTAAAGGATCAAGGCATGAACTATAGAATCAAAGGCCTAATCCACAAATCAGATCCAGAAGACCTCGAATGCCACATCAGAGGGGCTAATTGAATCCCCAGCTACCAAAATTTCCACCTGCAGCCTCTCTGCCTCAAAGGAATACCCGGATCAAATCTCAGTCAATAAAATTAAGGCTAAAGGCTGCTAACAGTTATTACAAGAAAAATCAAATATTTCACACTGACAACAAAGTTATTGTAAACGATAAAAAGAGCCTTAAATTCAATCTTTTCACCCACTAAGCCTGAAAAGAAGAAAACAGAGTTAATGAAACAGATTTGTAAATCGAATACTTTCCTGCCTTATGCCTTGCATGGTTTTCAAGGCTAGGAGTTGCATTTAGTATGAAATTAATGATATCTAAACCCTAGAACTCTTCTACCTCCTCATTTCTTCTATAAATAATTCTGAGGAAGATGAGAGATTGTTGTTTGGTTGGTTGGTCACTAGTTGTAACACTGAAACTCTTTGAAATAATACATAGTCTGTTTGAAGTTGAGGAAGAATTTGAAGTCTTGGAAGCTTGATGATGTTTTGACATGCTTTTTCTTGAGAAGGCTCTATCATTGGATCCCTGAGCTTTATTGTTGGTGATGTATTCTGAGGTGTCTGCTGTTTTTCCTATTTTCATTATGTTTCATAAATTCTTAAAACAATAGGAAGAAAATTTTAGGCTAAGAAATGACTCCTGGAAGCACCTTAGACCTATTTATCCTTCATTTTTTTATTTTTTCTTCTGTTGTGGTATTTTAGAGTCTTTAATATTTCTCTTTAGTCCTCATGCTTGTTTATTTCTCTAATAGTTCAAATAGTTGGTTCCAACATGATTTATGGTTTTCCCTACTTGTCTGCTGCCACTTGAAATTTTTTTTTGAAGTCTCCCTTTGAAGTACCATTGTTTATAGTTAGCCAAGGAGGTCTGTTTTGATCATACCCTTTGTCCCTGCTTGAAAAATTGTTTTAAAGGTCTTTATAGTTGTAATCATGGATGTGTTAGGTGTTCCCTCTTCTATCACTGCAATTATCAGTGAATCTTTCATGTTTTCTAACTCCTTTTAAATAAAATCTTTGAGGAAATAGGATGTGCTCCCGAATCTTAGATTTCATTTTGAAAGTTGTCTTGAAATCATCATTTTCTTAAAGTGTGGTTTGTATAATTCATGATTAGCCCTGTCTATCAAATACCTCTTTATTGTTCAAGTTATGTTTTTAAGTTCCCTTTGTTGAGAATTCATTTTCTCTTTCCTAATAATTAATGTCCATCTCATTCACAAAACTAAAGGATCCTGTGGCCAAGTTAGATTTTCCCTTTGATATCCCATATCCATTGATGAGATTGTCATAAACCTCTTCTTGACTCCATTTCCCAATGAATCTAACACTTCTTCTTTCTATCTATACCACCTAGAACTTTCATGTTCTGCTATACCAATTCAACCAAACAAACACTTGCACTGAATAACTAGTCTAAAATCAACACTTAATAGAAAACAAGATATATATTTGCAAAACATTTAAGAGATCCCTCTCTGAGAACAGGAGGACTAGATCCTAGAACTCAAAATATTGGTTTTGATGTTGTCTTGTCTTTTGGTTAGCCAATCTATCAAAACTCAGGAACACCAACACCTTGCCAGGGTCACCTTTGACTTATCTACAAATGCTATTTCCAATGCCACAGGCATACCAAGTGTGGGTGAGAAATGGTTCAAGCAGGACAATCTTGACATGAGTTACTTTGAGCCATACCTTAAGCCGAGATATAAAGACAACAACAAATCCATCTTTCCTTTCTCTCACCTACTTTATAGATATGCACCTATGATGAGAATTATCATGAAGTATTTTACATGTGAGGGAAGGTTCTATTGGATTTACTCCTACCACATCAGGATGCTTATGAATTTTACTAGAGTGAGGATGTTGCACATACCCTATTTCCTCTACAAAAGCATTGATAAAATTTCCTATATTGTACAAAAGAGAGACTATCCTCAGCAGATGAAAAGCCTCTTCTATCACTCACTTATTAAAATGGTTGTTATGCACCAATTACAGCAGAAAAGCATCCCATGGGAGACCTTCATTTCCAATGAGGTGTTCACTTCTCCACAAGCCCATCATCAGCAAAATAAACCTTCATCATATCATCCTCCCATTCCTACTCCTCCATCACCTCTTGCTGATCCTACATCTCCATCCACTCAGATTCCTTCACCCCATGATGACCCTCCTTCATCACCTTTTCACAATCCCTCACCATCATCTCATGTTACTAGTGCATCAAACAGTGAGGAAGATGGCAATGAGGCAGATAGCAATGATGATGATGGTGAGACAAATGGCACTAAACTGATTAACATTGAGCCTTTTCCTTTGACATACCAGAGGGGAAATAGGCATGTGTTTGCTACCCTTAAGAGGCAAGGGGGAATGCCTTCTACGTCAACCAAACAACTTGAAAAAGGTAAGAAAAAGGTCATTAATGAAGAAGATGAAGACAAGCATGAAATTGAACAAGAGTTTCAGCTAATTCACCTTGACAGTGATGATGAGAATGAGGAAGGGATTACAAGCATGTTGATCAAGAGCAAGGATGCCCAGATTAGGGATCTATAAGACAATATTGGTAGGGATAAGAATGTGATCCATTTCCTTGAGGTTGAAAACAAGTAGCTGGAGACAGAGAAGGCCATCTATGATATCAGAGCTCAGAAAGAGGCTTGAAAATCCAAGGAAAATCTAGTTGAAACCTTGGGCACTCTAGATGACATGGAGGATGAGGAATAATAGCTTCCTAGGAGGAGGCCAAGGAAAATTGGATTGAAGAAAGCCTTAGCCAAAGAAAGAAAGCAAGAGACAACATTGGCAGAGAAGCTCACTCCAAGTGAGCTGCCTACCATGGATATTAGCTATGATAGGGAACCCTGGATATAGAGAGCCAATGTGCACCTAGAGGGTCAGCTAGAGAAGGCCAAGAGAGACATTGACCTTCAGAAGAAGATGGCAAGGCATTATGCCTTAAGAAACAAGATTGCAAGGGCCAAGCTCAAAAGAGCCCTTGCAAAGGCTCAAGCCCTAAAAGAGGAAAAGGATAAAGAAAAACTTGAAATTCTTGCTGATGCATCCCTACAAGCATCCCAAATAGTATCAACAAGACAAATCCCAATTTTGGCACATTTTTGCAAATTTTGAGTTTTTGACTGTTTAGCCAGCAGAAAAAGAGCCAAACGCGCAGCACCACTGGCAATGTGCTCTTTTTTGGGGCACCCAATGGAGTAAAACCTTACATTTTTATGATCCTTTGGCCATGGACATCGCCCTCACAAATGTTTAAGTCATTTGGAGTAGAACTAGTCCCTCAAAAGGGCCAAAATCAAGAAACAAATCACCTTTCTGCCCTCTTTTCAGCACTAGCGGTGCGCCCTGAGCAGTCTTGGGAGAATGGATTTTTTAGCACGTAAATGGAATCTATTCTAAAAACTAAAGGTATATTTAGAAACTAGACAGGATAGGTTTTCGAATGAGCTATCATGGAGCTAATTTGGACATCGAGAAGGCCTCCAATTTTCAGCTATAAAAAGAGCATTTTCCCAGTTTTGGCACTGTGCCCTTGCCAGAAAGTCAACAAAAGACACTTGGAGTTATTGAAAAATATATTTTGGGGGTTTTGAAGGCAAATCACTCTAGATTTAGCTGAGGAGTTATGTTAGAATTTATTTTTTCATTTATTAAGTTAGGATATTTGTGCCTTGGGCCTTGCATGGTCTCACAGGAAAAAATGACATTTATGTGTATTTAATGGCTTCTGTAACCCTAGATATGGTTTTTATCCTCCTTTGCAAGTTAAATAATGCATGGAGGCTTCATTATTTTTGTTGGTTGTTTTGTGGAGATTAATACATAGACTTGGAGTTTTGAAGAACTTGGGTTTGGAGCTTTGTGGCTGTTTTGTATTGAATGCCATGGAGTAAGCACTTTCATATATTCTTGAAATTTGTTGAATGGTGATGTGTTTCTAATAATTTATTTTTTTCCTTATGTTTTATATATTTTCCATCTTTTATCTTGTAGTAGAACAAAAATTTTAGGTTAAGACATGTTGTTTAGAGGCACCTTAACTCTATTTTCTTTCTATTGCTTAAATGCTTTCCTCTACTAGGTTTGTTTGGAGAAATTAGGAGTTCCCTGCTCTTTGATCATTACTTATGTATTATCTTGCATGTTTTCTTTCTCTGAAGGTAGATAGCTAGAGAGGTTGAAGTTCCCTGCTCTCTAGAGTTGGTTGGATAGTTGTTTTTAAGTTTACTTGATAGAGCTAGGTAAAATAATTTTATGGTGCGCCCTGTCCTTTGATTCTTTCTTGATGCATAGTACTCTTATAGACTCTGATTCTTATAGTTTATGTTAAAAGATTCTTAATTGCCCCTTAAACCTAATACATTCACAACTTAATTTTCATTTCACTCACCTAAGCTATTAAGATCCATTTGGCTTTGTTAAACTTACCCTATGAAACACCCTTGACCTATTGTAGTACTTTTCAAAACCTATTGCAGACTCCATAGCCCAATGGTCTGAATCTCTCTCACTCTATTTGTTCTGCTTGATAAGCAACCTAACCAAAAAGAACAAAACAAACAAACCCTATCCTTATAACTAGCCTAAAATCAAAACCCTAAAATCAATCAAGTTTGCATATTTTATAAAAATATAGAGAGATCCCTCTCTGAGTCTAGGAAGGCTAGGTCCTGGGACTCCAAAGTTGGTTTGATGTTACCCTTGTACATTTAGTCTTGCCAGTCTGACAAATTACAGGGACCTAACATAGTACAAGTTATCTTTGGGTCTAACCATTAGTAATTATCATACTTCTATCCATATTGTTTATATATGCATCGATAGTAGCAAAACAATATCTCCCTACAATGAATGGATAACCATTGCACTTGGTTTTAAGAAATAATAAAAATTGATCCAACTTTTGAAAACCCTTTGTCATTCTTGAAATGATATTTTTCCAATATAATGAAAAAAGGAGATTTCACTAAACGTCATTTTGGTACAATTGTACTATCAACATTTTTTACAATCGTCACAATTTTGATGCTTGGTATCCATCGGTAGACCTATGAAATGGAAATTTTTTAGGCTTCTAAAATCTATGGTAACGCCTGTTGGTATACTAAAAAAAGTGGGCATACCTCAATGAAATCGGTCATCATAAGACTAATGGGAGTTGGATTTGGTCTCCCGACAACCTTAGGCATAGTCATTGAAAGACTGATCAAACAAGTAGTGTTTATCTACCGAGAAAATGGACAAAATTTGATGAAATTGCAATATAAACCACACTTCTCCTAAGACGGTTAAATGTTATTTATCATCGTATGACTGATGGGAGTGTGACTCCATCTTCTAAAACTGTCGAGTTCGTTTGTCAAAATACTGTCGAAGAGAAGTATTTAAAATATATATATATATACCAAAATATTTACAAACTTAAACAAGATTATATTCCAAAAATATTTTCATATATTAATAGTCTAATTATTTACATAATAATATATATATGATTGAAGAATAAACATTATGCTACATAAAGTCTTTCAAGTAATAAATTTAAGCCTAATCCATTATGGCATGGAAATGAAAGTATGGCCTATAAATATAAACATTTTAGTGTTCCAATCTAAGTATGCATCAGAGATACTAAAAATATTCAATATACTTGATTTCAATTTAGCACTATGTAAAAATGCAAGGTGAAGTTCCATTGAATTACAATTTGTTAAGTAATGGTACTCCTCCATAATAAAGAGAATTATCTATGTCAATGAGAATTGGGCAGTGAAGCCACAAGTTTCATGTTGAAAAATTCATTTTAGATACTGGGAATGAGAACACTTTATAGAAAAAAAATGGAGGTACTGGTCTAATCACATTATTTATATTGGTTTTTATGCATATGGAACAAACATAATATTAGTAATAGTGTATCTTTAAATACCATTTAGATAATCATATCCCATTGAAATACTAGACAAGAAAAGACAAAGGAAATATCTTAAGAGGATAGGAGATGGAACTTTATTATTACCTTGTTCGATTGGAAGTAGTGTTGTTAGGTTAAATAGTTTCGAACTAGAATTTCTATAGCCAAAACAAACCCTGGACTGAAATTGACAATAGTTTCAACCAATTCAATCCAAAACCAATATAATTAGCCAATTCCAACCTAAACCCATTTTTCATGAACAAATATGACCCATGGTAACTTAATGCCCCCAAAAATATTAATAAAAAAGCAAACCATATTTTATAGTTACCAAACCTAGCCGAATCACTAGTTTCAATGACCCACTAGAATATCTTGTGAATTTTACCCATTCCTCCAAATATTGGAAAAACCTAGTCACGCCTAGGTGAACAAGGTCAAAATTGGCCCATTGGCAATTAGTCATCAAGTCAGCTCATAATCAATAAAAAATTTCCTCATTTCATGTGAATTTCCGAATCAAAGAAAAGTAAACTCACTAGTGCATATATAAACAACAATATGGGGGGTCACTTTGCACATTTTCACTCATTGATTCAAATTTGAGAAAATTTTCAAGCTTTTGTTTACAATAACAACATAAGAACTAAATTATTTACATCACTACTAAGGTTTGAAATTTAATTTTGTACTAGGGCTCATGATACACTATCTAGCTAAGATCGTTCTTACTAGAAAAATAATTTATGTGAGATATAAAGGTATTGTGAAGTAACTTATCCACTCTAGAATTGGAACAACAATTTCTTAATCATGAATATATAAAAATATGTTACCAACTTTGTAACCCACCAATTAAATTGTTATATATCAAATTAGATCTCCAATTTCGAAGATAGTTCACCTTCAAGTTGCATATATCTCCAATTACCAACACAAATCACTTTCAAGATGTATATGATCTCCATTTACCAATTTTTTTCATCTCCACACTATTTTTAGAATCCATATTTAGTTTTTTTGATGCTATGTAGATAAATGAAGTTTCCATTAATAGTGGTAATCTTAGCAACTACAAATAAATATGGTAAATAATTAGGTCAAGAAACAAATGTAGAACATTTATCTAAGGCTAGTTCTCCTTGGTCATAACAACCTTCCATAGAATAGTGAGGCTTTACAAAAGTTTTTACATATTAATTAAAGTCATATTTCTAGGAAAATATACATGTCAAAACCATAGTAAAAACAAGTTTGCCCATTCATTTTTTGGTAGGTTGGAGATGCACACAAAAACAAAAATAATAAAAAATAATTTAAAATATATTGACATTCATTTCCATAATAATAGTATAAGTTCCTACAAGGAATGAGTTAAAAAAAAATATTTGAAGAAAGAAGGAACTAATAGAAAACAATGAATAAACAAATAAAGCACCAATATGGAAAAAATTATATAGTAGCATAGGAAAATTTCTTACAAATTTGTTTAATCATCAGATATTGAATATAAAAACAAAAAACCACCACTTTCAATGCTAAAAATATTGAGTTAATCCATGTATATGTATTCATTTGTAACAACAAATATATAAATTAAAAATCATGCTTGAACAACCACAACAACCAATGAAATGCATATCAGAGTATATTGGTCTTAAAGATCAACATCAATCAACTTTGAAAACAAGCAAAGATTTGAAACAAAGTTACCACATCCTTGTAAAGTGGAGCTTGTTCTAGAAGAAATGAATGGTTTGCATCTTTGCCCTTGTTGGTATATTTCTTTCCATAATGTCTGGTGTCCAACTATCTAGCTCCATAGTTGGGGGGGCATATAACAAAGACAATACCTTTACTATAGAAATTTTCCAAATTAGGGTTACCAACTCCATCTCAGTGTCTATCAGATTGGGTAAAGGGCTAGTTAACAACAATATGAATGCAATGAATGTGAACATATACTTCCAATATATTGAAAATTGTAAGTTCAAAGGAAAATTACCCATAAAAACATGGTTTCTAGTAAATATACCTAACGTAAATGAATTTCCATACTCTGGTATTATATAATTGATATGAACATCCATTTCCAGTCCAAGTCCTCTTCCACCTAAAATTACACGATCTATTCCCAATCCTACAATTGTATTTATTTCCTAGGAGGTTGTTTGCCTTAATGTTTCTAGTAATTCCACAATGTAGTATTTGTAATTCTCAACTCGAGAAAAATAATCAAACCAATAATGTAACTTAAGAAGTTGTCAAATTGTTAATGATAATTTTAACACATCAATAACTCAAGAAACTTACAACTTTATTTAAATCATTGTAACAAAATAATAATTAGCTTTCATCAAATTCATAAAAAAAGAAACACTTATCTATACTCATGCAGGAGCTAAAAAATATAGCAAAGGAATTAAATCTTCCAATTTTATAGGTACTTGACCATCCATGTTGGGAGGAATAAAAATCATGTTATTCATGATTGCAATAGGTCCCTACACCTCATACAAGCCTATTTGTGGCTAAAGGTAATTAGTCCAAACAATGATCCTAGTCCTATGGAGTTGTAGGAAGGGCATAGACAAACATGGAAAATGGGTTAGAAAACTTTCATGGATTAGTATCTTACAAACAATGTTGAAATTTTGAAACATCAAATCCCCAAATAATTTTCTTTGGAAATTAGATTACCTTCTAATTCTACAAGCAGTTCACTCTTCACAAGCTCCAAACACTCTTCAGAAAATGAAGACCATGTCAACGTGTTGGAGAATACATTATGATTGGAAATTATTTAAAGCCACAAACTAAAATAGTTCCCTCTTGTAGCATACGTAATAGAGACTGAGAATATATTTATTAGGTGAAGTCATTAATAGAACAAATAAATAAGCAAGGAAAAAAATTATGAAAAGATAAAAGAGGAAAACAATTCATTCGTGAAAGCAACAAAATTTAATGACACAAACAACATCATCAATAAAGCATGATTCAGAAATTAAATTAAATCATGAGAAGAGTGATTCATAATTTCCATGAAGAAATTTATTCACTGTTCCATATCCATTGAGATGTTGTGTTGAAACACGTGCTCTATATTTTGAAACTAGTCCCCCTATCCTTGAACAACATAATTAACATGAGAAGGAAGCACCATGGAGAAAAAATGTATCAAACATGAAAAAATTCCAAGAAGAAATTATCACCCAACATATCAAAATAAAAATCTCCAAAGAAACACTTGTATCACTAGAAATAATGTGCATAGGAAAATATAAGGGTTAGGGACATTAGTTCTATAAAAATGGAAGCATCACACAAGGCCATGCCCATTTCAAAACACAATAACGTTGTCACGTATTTAGATTATTTCATAACATGAAGCATAGACTATTTTACATCTTTTTTATATGTGAGCCAAAATTATAATGCTTCACTAGTTCATGCAGTTTTATTATTTCTAGATTGAAGAAGAGGATCACTAGATGATGAATTTAACCAGAACGTATTCCTCGTATCATATTCTCGATAAATTATCAGATATATAAGAAATGTGAAAGGAATTTATTACCATTCTAGTTAAGTGTGTGTGTGTAATGAATGAAGTCTACAAAATGACATCCAATCTCAGTTTGTGGTCATCAAGGAAAATAGTTTGGATGTAAAAGAAGACCTGGAAAACCAACCATCTAGTAGTATATTTATTGCTAGAGGATAATAATGCCTATTGAGTATTTAGGTTGAAATAAAGGAGAATATAATCTGGAAACATATATCAATGCTTATATGGTTAAAAGGAGAGAGTATCAAAACTTTTTTATGAAATAATAAAAGTGAATCAAACTAATTACATGGTATTGAGGTCATTTCAATAATGAATTGATTATGAAAGAGGAGGATAAAAAAAATGAAACTTATGATTTGAACCATAAATTGATAGCCAAGGAGAAAAAGGAATTTAAGTTATATTTCCTACCTAATCTCAGGGGAAAAAGGTGGAAAATGTAGGGCTCTATCTAGGAAATAAGAATTAAAAGAAGTATATTTTACAACGAGGAAATATAGAACATACTATCGAGGCGACTCTATAGAAAATTGTTTGCACAAATAATGGAATGTGGTCAAATGTGATCTAATTTGATAAGTTGATGATTTACATAGATCAAAAATAATTCTAAAATCATTAAAATCAATCTTTCATCTTTCTTATTTTATTTTTAAGTGATATCAATTAATAGTTTCTGACCTAACCCTCTATGCAACTAAATATAATTTAATATCCAAAACTATTGCGAGCACTTAAAAGAAAACCATATGATACATTATCACTAATGAATAGGAGGAACATTTAAGGGTAAGAAAATTTTTGGCCCAATTAATTGTCTCCTAATATTTGTTAAATAAGTGGGGAAGATTATCATTGAATTAGATATGTCAAAGCCATATAATAAAATCAATTATATTTCATAAAAGAGTGGTACAAGTGTACAAATATAGTCAGTATTGGATGGAATGGGTGTAACACTACTTTTATTAAACCTCTATTGGATCATTGATAAATGTGATTCCGACAAGATGGCGAAGGGCTTAGGAAATAACTTTTCTATATTTTTCACAAATGCAGTAGAGGATTGACAAGAAGCTCTCCGAGTGTAAAGGAAAAATATAGAAAATAAAGGAATTCAAGTAGTGAAGGGAATTGATCATGCATCTAACCTGTAGTTCAAGGATATCACTCTCCATGTATTAACTGTTGAGATTCAACAAGATGATCATCCTAGTGAAAATTAAGCACCTACACTAGGTGGGGCCCACAGGCTATTTTTAGGTGTATTTCTATTTTTAGAATGGTGAAAATATTATATTTATAGAAAGATTCTATTTATAAATGGTTGAGAAAATTATTTTATAGATGAGATTCTATTTTTAGATGCATGGGCAAAGTCTATTTATAGATCACATGTCTAAAAATAGATTGGATGTCAATTATTATTAGCCCTTAATAATAATTAGCCAATAAATAATAATATATTCTCCTGAAGCACTTGATTTCAATTAATTGATGTGGCAAACTAGTTGACTGAAGAAATTGTGAGTTCTAAGGTTATTTGGTGGGACATGCAGAGTGGACTTCATTGTAACTAAGTGATACAAAGTTGTAACAGAGTTGGATGTGTAGTTATGTGAGTTTTTATTTAGTTTAACTCAGTTGAGTTAAACTCAATTGTACTAGTTGTAACTTGTTATAACTAAAGATACACTAGTCAAAAATAAATGAATTAATTATTTAATTAATTCACAAGTAGTGGTCTCTCATGCAACTGAAGAAATACTATTGTTAACTACATGCATGTCAGATCCAGTGGAGACCCAGTTGAGAGATAGGTGAAAGGGCCTGTTTGACTATCAGTTGTGACTGTAGTGGTGCATTCAATGCAACTACACACACATTGGAGATGCCAATGAGGATTGCGTAGTCAAGGCAAGGCAAGATCAAATTCATTCAAGGATCTTCATCAGCAGGGATTGCGCAGTGGAGGCAGGTTGTCAGGAGGCAGTAAATTGGTGCATGTTTATGCCAATTTTTGTATGACAATGTGAGACGATTGTATATTGTACTGAGAGCTCTTGGAGTATATATTTGTATGAGATTGTTTCATGATCCATGGTATATATAATATATGATAGTGGGGTTTTTAGCTTTACGCTTTCCCGATAAAAACATTTGTGTTATGTGTGATTGATTTTTCTTCATATGTTTGCAATTGGAAATTAAATTTCCACAAAGATTTAAGATAATTGCTAGATTAGGAGAATCCGGAAATACATAATTGTATTAAATTTTTTACATTAAAAAAAAAATCCATTAATAAGGAAGCTAGATGGTTAAGGAAAATTAGCATTTTCGCAAGGTCCAATAAACTTTGGGGAAAAATATAATTAATGTAAAGAGAATAAATTTCTTTTTTAATACCCTTATTATATTTCATTAGAAGTATTGTCGAAAGTCGAAGTTTCCAGAAAGGGAGTTTCCCATCAAAATATTTTGGGTTTCCATTGGAAAGAATGACATAACTCACTAAATTGGAGGGAGGTATGATGAATGTAGAAACAAGAATGAATAGTTAGACTCATATATGGCTCACCCTCATGAGGAAAAACTATTAAGGAATCGGATAGGAGAAAGGAAGAGGGCCTATTTTGTAAAATAAAATCTTTTTGTAATCATTTTTAGTAGATATCCACTACAATTAAAACCCTATTTTCCCTTAATATAAATTTCCATAATCCAAACCACATGATCAATAATATCGAAAAAAGTAGGCAAGAATGACATACCTACAATAAGTTGATGATCTCCATTCCAAACCTAGATGTTTTCTTTTATCCATTAAAAAGTTATTTAGAATTTCCTAGTCATACATGTAACAAAAAAATCACATAATATAAATAGAAATGGTAGATATCATCGAAATTGAAAATGATGTTGTCACTTATAGATTGTGCTTTGAACATAGGAAATACAGACATATCCATAGTGGTGAAAGGGCCTGTTTGACTATCAGTTGTGACTATAGTGTTGCATTCAATGAAACTACACACACATTGAAGATGCCAATGAGGATTGCATAGTCAAGGCAAGGAAAGATCGAATTCATTCAGGGATCTTCATTAGCAGGGATTGCACAGTGGAGGCAGTAAATTGGTGCATGTTTATGCCAATTTTTGTATGACAGTGTAATACGATTGTATATTGTATTGAGAGCTCTTGGAGTAGAGCTTTGTATGAGATTGTTTCATGATCCATGATATACATAATATACGATAGTGGGGTTTTTAGCTTTATTATTTCCCGATAAAATCATTTGTGTTATGTTTGATTGATTTTTCTTCATGTGTTTGCAATTGGCGATTAAATTTCTGCAAAGATTTAAGTAGAAGGATTCTATATTTAATAGTGGATATAATTGTTAGATCAGAAGAATCCAACAATACATGTATTAAAATTTCTACATCATATCAGAGCAAAGAATATTGAAATATTGAAGCAGTAGCTGAGTTTTTGTTGGTGGAAACAATTTGAATTTGCTGCAAGAATTCCTTGGTACGATAATTGAGTAAACATCGAAATGGATTTCAATGGTTTGCGGTTAGAGTATGCACTCGAGGGCAGCTCAAACTAAATTGCATGGAAGGATAGGATGGAGGTGGTGCTTGAAGATAATGGCTTGAAGGAATTCATCAACAGTGATGTTCATAAGCCCACCTCGACGGATGATGCATTACTTGATGCCTAGTAAATTAAAGTAGCGAAGACGAGAAGGATTATGTTTGAAGGTGTGAGAAACCATATTGTCTCAAGCCTTCATGGGAAAACCAATCCATTTGCAATGTGGAAGGATTTTACGAATCTTTTCCAAAGAAGCAGCGATCATAGGAAATTGGCGTTGAAGGATAAACTCAGAAAAATCAAGATGGAGAAGGCTGACAATATTCCTAAGTATCTCACAAAGTTTGTCCAATGTCAAGATGAACTGGGGAGTGTGGGAATCATGGTTGTTGATGATGATCTGGTGAGCTTGGTTCCCTTGGGACTTCCTAATATTTGGCACAGTTATCAAGACTTTGTCAACGAACGGGAAAAACTGCCAGATTGGGAATGACTATGGTCAGAAAGCACAATTATGAAGAGGATTGTGCTTTGGCTACCAAAGAAAGGAAAGGGAAGGGGAATAAATTCCACTCAAAATCCGAGGCTAAAGGCAAGAAGTTGGATTTATCCAAGGTGAAGTGTTTTCACTATCACGAATATGGGCATCTCACCACTAACTGCCCACAGAAAAAGAATAACAAGAAGGTTGTTGGAGTTGCAGCTGGTGAGGCCCTTGCCTCACAATTTGAACTTGATTTATCTTTGATCACATGCTTGGTTTCAAGAGCAATGGGATCAGTGTGGTATCTTGATATTTGTGCTTCCTTCCACATGATAGGAGATAAGGAGCTTTTCAGTGACTTGGAGGAGAAATATCTCCAAATGCATATAGAGATGGGAAAAAATGGACAATACAGTGCGACTAGCATTGGTACCATTACCTTTGAGAAGGATTCAGGTAAACCTTTCTGTTGAGAGATGTTATCCATGTTCCAGGTTTGAAGAAAAACTTGGTCTCAATCGCATTATTAGAGGACATAGGTTATGACATTGTTTTCATTGATGGAAAATGTTTCCTGCAAAAAAAACAATGGGTCAAACCAAGAGGATAGGGATTCGAGTCAAGAATATCTACAAGCTAGAGGTAGATTCTTGCATTGTAATGGTGGGAAAAAAAGAAGAAGTGGTGAGCTGTGATGAGGGCGAATTATGGCATAGGAAACTGGGCCATCTTCACCATGGCACCCTAAATATTTTGTAGCAGATTTCTACTGGACTTCCCAAGGGTACACTTGCACAGTTAGATTAGTGCAAGGGATGTACCATGGGTAATTTTATGAAGACCACCTTTCATGAAAAGGAGAACCGTGCTTCGGTGATCCTGGAGAGAGTTCACATAGACATGTGTGGGCCATTCTTGGTTTCTTCAACATCAAAACACAGGTATTATGTTATTTTTGTTGCTGAATGTTCTCATAGATGTTGGATATTCTTCATGCAGAAGAAGGATAAAACATTCTCAAATTTCTCTGAGTTCAAAGCATTGGTGGAGAAAGAGTTGAGGAAGTAAGTGAAGGCTCTGCAGAGCGATAATGGTGGTGAATATATCTCGAATGAATTCAAATAATTCTATAGAAAAGAAGGAATTCGAAGAGAACTCATAGCGCCTCATAACCCACAAAAAAATGGGGTCATGAAGTGGAATAACATAATGATCATGGGTGTCGCACAAGCTATGCTACATGATCAAGGCCTAATGCACTTGTGGGTGGAATCATGCAACATTGCGGTTTATGTGCAAAATCGTTGTCCTCATAGAGTACTTGGCATGAGTACACTTGAAGAAGCTTTTACTGGTAAGAAACTAAATGTTTCTGACTTTAATATTTTTGGCTCATTTGTTTATGTGCATGTGACCAAGAACGCCAGGAAGAAGTTGGAGCCGAATACTGAAGTTGGGATATTTGTGGAGTACACAGAAACATCCCATAATTATCATGTGTATTTTCCAAATAGTCGAATGACTGTGGTGTGATCAGATATAAAATTCAATGAGGAGAAAGCCATGAAGTTGTCACTTGAGAGGGAGCTAGACTTGCATGCAGAGGAGGAACTGCTTGTTCCCAAAGATGAGTCTCTAGATGTGGATTAGCCACAGGAGGAGGTTCATGGAGTGGAGGAGTCCAGTCATGCAGAGCCAAACATCAGAACTGGTAGAAGGCGTACCACAGAAGCTGAGAGGCTGAAGCTTTATGCAGCACAAAATGTAGGAGTTCCTACTTCACAGTGCAGATAGAGACAGAATCCTAACTAATTCACTGAACACATGGCTCTCATGAGAAAATGTATTGTGACAGAGCCATCTTATTTTTAGGGAGCTGTGCAGAAGCCCACATAGGTAGATGCAATGGTGGAGAAGTATGACTCCATTGTCAGAAACAGTACTTGGAAAATTGTTCCAAGGCTGGTTGATAAATCAGTGGTAGGTTCAAGATGGATCTACAAGGTAAAGCAAGCTATTGATGGGAGTGTTAAGAAGTATAAGGTAAGATTTCTAGCCCAGGGCTTCTCACATATCGAGGGGATTTATTATGAAGAAACATTTGAACCTATCACACGGTATTCTTCCATAAGGACCATCCTTGCTCTCTCAGCACAGATGGGTTGGCACATTCATCATACGGATGTGAGGACTGCGTTCCTTAATGGGATCATTTAGGAAGAAGTGTACATTGATTAAACTGAAGGATTTTATATGTTCAACAGTGAGTCGCATGTGTGCGGACTCAAAAGAGCGATGTATGGGCGGAAGGAAGCACCTTGTGCTTGGTACACTCAGATCAATAGTTATTTCACTGGAATTGGCTTCACCAAGAGTGAGGCGGATGCAAGTCTATACCAGATTGTGGTGGAGTGTAAGATTTTAATCATTGTTCTTTATGTTAATTATTTAATATTGACTGGTGATGAGCAGCTGATACAGTCATGCAAGGAGAACCTTGCAAAGGAGTTCGAGATGAAGGATATGGGCATCGTTCACTATTTCCTTGGATTGGAAATATGGTAGCAAGAAGGTGAATTGTTTGTGTCTCAAGGCAAGTATGTAAGGGAGATACTTGGTAAGTTTCACATGGAGGGCTGTAAACCCATGGATACTCCTCTTCCTGGAAACTAGAGGAAAGAGGACGCTACATCTGGAGAGGTAGTGAATGCTACTATCTATCGACAGCTGGTGGGTTCGCTCATGTATTTAGTTAATACAAGACCGTACATATGCTATGAAGTGAACTAGCTTATTCAAGCGATGGTTAAGCCTACCAAGCTCTTTTGGAAGGCAAGCATGCATGTCCTGAGATATCTCAGGGGCTCATCTGAGTATGGATTATGGTACATACAGATGGATGAGGTGAAGTTGCATGGCTTCACGGATGCAGATTGGGCAGGCAATCAAACGAACGAAAGAGAAAATCAGGAGGGGTTTTCATTATCGAATCTACAACTATTTCTTGGTACAGCAGGAAACAAGGATCCATGGCACTCAGTTCAGCAAAAGAAGAATACATGGCAGTAAGTCAGGCTGCATGTGAGGCTATCTGGAGGAGGAAGATCCTGGTCTGTTTTTTCAGTTCTCATTTAGATCCTTCAGTGGTTCATTGTGATAATCATAGTTGCATTAAAATCTCGATTAATCCTGTGTTTCATGATATATCTAAGTGTATAGATATCCGGTATCATCATATCATAGATTGTGTGCAGCGGAAGATCATATTTCTTCAGTATATTCCTACGGAAGATCAGGATGTAGATATTCTGATGAAGGCACTCACTAGGAGAAAATTTGAATACCATAGAGACAGGATCGGGGTGAAGGATAATCCCTTTCTTGTTGAGAGGGATTGTTGAGATTCAACAAGATGATGATCCTAGTGAAAATTAAGCACCTACACTAGGTGGGGCCTGCGGGCTATTTTAGGTATATGTCTATTTTTAGAATGGTGAGCATATTTTATTTATAGCAGGAGTTTATTTATAGATGGTTGAGAAAATTATATTTATAGTTGAGATTCTATTTTTAGATGCATGGGAAAAGTCTATTTATAGATCACATGTCTAAAAATAGATCGGATGTCAATTATTACTATCCCTTAATAATAATTAGACAATAAATAATAATCTATTCTATTGAAGCACTTGATTTCAGTTAGCTTATGTGGAAAACCAGTTGACTGAAGAAATTACGAGTTCTAAGGTTGGTTGGTGGGACATGCAGAGTGGACTTCGTTGTAACTGAGTGATACAAAGTTGTAACAGAGTTGGATGTGTAGTTATGTGAGTTTTTATTTAGTTTAACTCAGTTAAGTGAGTTAAACTCAATTGTGCTAGTTGTAACTTGTTGCAAATAAAGATACACTAGTCAGAGATCAGTGACTTAATTATTTAAATAATTCACAAGTAGTGATATCACATGCAATTGAAGAAATACTACTGTTAACTACATGCATGTCAGATCCAGTGGAGACCCAGTTGAGAGATAAATGAAAGGGCCTGTTTGACTATCAGTTGTGACTATAGTGGTGCATTCAATGAAACTACACACACATTGGAGATGCCAATGAGGATTTCATAGTCAGGGCAAGGAAAGATCAAATTCATTCAGGGACCTTCATCAGCAGGGATTACGCAGTGGAGGCAAGCTGTCAAGAGGCAGTAAATTGGTGCATGTTTAAGCCAATTTTTGTATGACAGTGTGAGACAATTGTATATTGTACTAAGAGCTCTTGGAGTAGATATTTGTATGAGAATGTTTCATGATCCATGATATATATAATATATGATCGTGGGGTTTTTAGCTTTATTCTTTCCCAGTAAAAACATCTGTGTTATGTGTGATTTATTTTTCTTCATGTGTTTGCAATTGGCAATTAAATTTCCATAAATATTTAAGTAGAAGGATTATGTATTTAACAGTGGATATAATTTTTAGATCAAGAGAATCTGACAATACATAATTGTATTAAAATTTCTACATTAACAAAAAAAATCCATTAATAAGGAAGCTAGATGGTTAAGGAAAATTAGAATTTTAGCAAGGTCCAATAAGCTTTGGGGAAAAAGATAATTAATGTAAAGACAATAAATTTATTTTTTAATACCTTTATTATATTTCATTAGGAGGATTGTCGAAAGTCGAAGTTTCCAGAAAGGGAGTTTCCCATCAAAATATTTGGGGTTTCCATTGGAACAATTGACATAACTCACTAAATTGGAGGGAGGTCTGATGAATGTAAAAACAAGAATGAATAGTTGGACTCATATATGGCTCACCCTCATGAGAAAAAATTGTTAAGGAATGGATATGAGAAAGGAAGAGGGCCTGTTTTGTAAAATAAAATATTTTTGTAATCATTTTTAGTAGAGATCCAGTACAATTGAAACCCTCTTTTCCCTTAATATAACTTTCCATAATCCAAACCACATGATCACTAATATCGAAAAAAGTAGGCAAGATTTCCTAGTAATACATGTAACACAAAAATTACATAATATAAATAGAAATGGTAGATATCATCGAAATTGAAAATGATGTTGCCACTTATAGATTGTGCTTTGAACATAGGAAATATGTATACATGATCAAGTACTATACCACAAGTTCTTATATGTTTTAACATAGTGATAAACAATGTAGTTTATCTTAGGTAGGAATTATTAGTTTAACCTAGCAGGATTAGATTAATTAACGTATCCCATGAGAAGGTTATTCCATGCAATTAACGTTAGTTTCAATGAAGAGATATTTCTTCCATCCAGTGTTTGACACTAGAGAGAAAGCATATTGAAATAATTTAAGTCCCTAGCATGCACCTCCTTGTAGGCTTGAGGGGTCCTCACCCAGGTTCAGAATTGAGGTTAACCAACAAAAACCTCTTACTACTGGCCCTTTCCACAGTAACCTGCTTGAGCAAGTCAAAGTCACACCCGAAGTATTATGGGGGAGGGGGGGGGGGGGGGGAGGTGCTTGAACCAAGTTTCTGAACCATGAGAAATATTTGGAATGATGTGGGTGTCTTAAGATCCTAAAAAATCGTAAATAGACCTTTGCAATAGTAGCCCTAACTAGTAAACCCTTTCCAGATAGATTTAGGTCTAATATGTGGAGTATCTTGCGCAAGTGAACACAGCAATCATAAGTCAAGTAATAAACCTTAACACATCATAACAGAGCTTTATACCCTCAGATATATCAAATAAGTGTTCATATAAAACCAATCATAGTTGTGCAAGAGATATAATTGCAGACAATATAAAATCAGAACCAACATGCAGAACATGACTAACAGATGCATATAGAACTTAGACATCCGCAACAATAATCCTTTATTACTTAATCAGTTCATATCCTTCATGAAAAAAACTTCAACATTGGACGCACAAAACCAACGTGGTCTACACATAGCAAGACTAAGGTATCTGCGCACACAACTAGCAGGAGCCTTCCACCCAGAGAAATCAATACAAAACTATCACAGAATATCCAAATCTATCATCCACATTTAGGAATATTCCAAAAATGACTTGTTAGACTCGATATATTCATTTATTTATACTATTTTAGCCTGTGCTACTTTATGGTCCACAAACCATGGTTTGTGGCCCCTTGATCTACCCTTTAGCCCATTAGAATTCATGAGGGGTTTTGACCCACCCCAAAACCCCTGCGCAAGGATAGACTATTGCAAGATATAAAAAAATGGTCGAACTTAGGGGACCTCACTCCAACAGGCCCCCAACACAATCTTGTGACTCATCCCAAGTCACACTGGTACCATATTCTTCATCTTTTTCTGGATCTCTTCAATGGTAGCTGAAAATGTTTCCAAGACACTAGTGCTTTGATTCGTTGCATTCTGCATGGTCTCCACTATTTTGTTTGATGTCAGCCCCTGAGTGGCCAAAGTAACACTCTCCAATGTCTTTTTTAAGTTCCAACCTGCCAAATCAAGGTCTTGGGAGAGCTTCATGGCCTCATCTACCCAGGGCTTCATGTGATATGTAACAATTTTCTTCCGTCTATGAAGTAGCTCCACCTCGTCTGCAACTCCTGGATGGTTTGAAGGCATGGCATTCTTTGATAAGGAATAAGTGTAGGCAATTCGTCCTACAAGTCATCGAACTCCTGCTCCTTCGCACGCAATTCCTGAGTTATTTTTTTTACTAAGTAATCTGGCTGCACAGAGGTCCATAGTCCCATGGTTTTCTGGTGGAGTGTTGATCCCTTCACAACATCTGCAGAGATGCTGGTGAATGTTGTTTTTACTTGCTGGGTCTCAGGTTTCAGCTTTGCCTATAGTGCAACAATCTACTGCTCGAAATATACCTTCACAAAATGAATTTCTTACCGTGAAGCTTTGAAAGTTGTGACTAGGCTCTCAAATTTAGCTTGCGGTGCTATGGAGGCTAGGATAGCGACATCGATAGTTTCACTGCATAGCTGGTTAATGAAACTTTAAAACTTTTCATGGTGAACTATGGCTGCCTGCTGAGCTATCTGAGCTTGAGTAGACTCTGTCATTTTTGTTGCTGTTATTTTCTCAACCTCGCTCACCTGTTACTGGGTGTGCGCCTCCCTTCTCTAAAGCTCGGTGGAAATGAATATATGTAGTAGATGGAGCTACCCACTTGGCAACTTAGAAAGGTCAAGGCTGACCTTAGACTAGGCTTGGACTTGCGCACACAACTCTGCTAGATCTAGAGATATCATTTCATCAGGGAGGGGGTAAATTCTACTTCCTATGGTTGCAATGATCTTTATAGATGATAGGCTCGCTTGCACTGGCCTCGATTTATCTATGCTCCCTTGAAATGTATCAGCCTTTAACTATAGAACCTGTAAGCTTGACTATAAGGCTACCACCTTGGCCTTGTGTTGGGTCTCCATAGTGCTCCACCAGTCCTCAAACGCCGATGCAACTGCATTGGTAATTTTTTTGAGGTCCTCTTTTGTCAAAGTAACCTCTTCTTCTCTACTCGCCTTAGACACTTTCCTCTTCTTCCGCAGCACCTTAGATGTTTCTCCTTCGTGCTTGGTGCTACGCAGTAATTCTGCACCATCTACATCATTTCCATCCAACCTGTCAAGGTCCTCCTCCTTGTGGTCACCTCTGAATTATTGGTATTTTTCTATTTCTGCATATTTTTCTGCATCTGGGTCTTTTTTTGCTTCAAGTTCCTTATCTTTTCCTCCTATCTCCATACACGAATCAGTTGTATCTTTGGGTGCTATGTCTTTTGGAGCTGTTTCTTTCAGAGTTTTTTCTTTTGGAGTTGTTTCTTTCCCAGATGTGGACGATGTAACAGGATTTTTGGAGCTAAGCCTAATATTCCATGACTACGGCCATGTTGTGATGACATGGTCAACCTCCGCCTTCGTGACCATATAGGGTAAGGGGTACCAGTTGGGACTCTTGCTAGCCTTGAACTTGATGTTGTCCATAGTCACCTGAAACTTTTCCATGCTTTTATACTTCTCATATATAGCCAGCAAGAGTCGTGGTCTGGAATGCATAGCCTGAGCTAGCACACCTTCAAGAAGAACCCAATTTTTTTTTTCTTCAGCTCGCTTGACATTTGACGATTCCTATAAATTTACGTAGCAAGCCCCTTCGCATATGCCTTGCTCAATTTAGAGAAGGAATGCATCAGCTGGGGTTTCCCATGGCACAAACATAATTAGTAATAAAATCCACGAGTAGCATAATTTCTTCCCCAATTCCTACGACTCGCACATGTTGGGGTCCTATGATTTGGCAGATTGGAATACCAAATGACAAGGCAACATGAAACCAATCTTTGTAGTTCTAGGACCTAGCCTTCCTAGACTCAGAGAGGGATCCCTTAGGTTATTTTTCAAAGGATGTGTGCTTGTTTTCTTTTAAGGGTTGATTTTAGGCTAGTTATTAAGTACAATTTTTGTTTGATTGTTTTGGTTGGACATAATGATCAAAGAGCATAGACAGAATGTGAAATTTCTAAGTTATTGGACAATGGAGTCAAATGGAATTCATGATAAGTTCATAAAAGGATTAGGGAGTATCATAGGGAAAATCTAACTTGGCCAGTGGATCTTCAAATTTTTTGGAATAATGAGGTGAACATTAAGGAGAATGATGAAAAGTAGGACAAAGAGCAATTAAGAATTCTTTATCATGTACTTTAAGCAAGGGACGTCTTTCAAGGAATCTGTTTTGAAGCAAGCCAAAGGAGAAGGCAAACCATAGACTTATTTAGGCAAAATTTTAATAAGAAAACCTTTTGGACAAAAATATAGCAATCAAAAGACAACTTTCAAATAAGAAAACATATAAGGAGACAAAAAGAGTAGCCTAAGATCAAACAGAAATAATCTAATCTAATTTTGACTAACTCTCAAGGGATATTCAAAGCAACTTTTATAAAGACACACTAGACGACAGGGCATACCATAAACTTCCCTGGTTTAGACTCTATTAAGCATATGTTTAAAGATCTTTAAAAACAATCCTCAAGTTGTACTCAGAGGAGCATGGACTCACCACTTAATTTCCTGGTTTCACTCTATTGAAATCATTCCTAAAAAAAACCTCTCAAGCCATACTCAAAGGAACATGGACTTACCAAAAGAGAGACTCCTTGGTTATACTCTATTGAATCATTTCTAAAATAACAAGCTAGATGGAACTGGAGGGCAATTAAGAATCCTCCAATCAGACCTTGCAGAAGAAAACATTTAGACAATGAAGAGTAAAAAGAACTAAGGTGCTTTCAAAAGACATTTCTTATCCTAAAACCTTTACTCTACTGTAACAAAGAAAGATGGAAACATAATGAAAATAGGAAATAACAATAACATATAGAAGCACTTCACCAATAGCCAAGCTCAGGGATCCAGTGATCTAGCCTCCTCTATCAACAAAAAAATCAGGGCATCCACAAGATCCAAGACATTAATTTTCCTTCAACTTCCAAGAGACTATTTATTACTTCAAAGAGTCATCAAATGCAAATAATACAATGAGTCCAAATGCAGTATTTATGCTGTAAATGGGGAGGTGAGGTTAAGATAGGTTTTGAGTATAATTTATTATAGAGTAAGTGCATTCCTGACCTTGAAAACCATGCAAGGCATAAGGTAGAAATATCTGCAACCACTTCTCTGTTTTAATAAGTATGTCTTAACTTTCTAGGGACAAATAGGTGAAGAGTTTTGAATTTAAGGCCTATTTTTAACTATTGCAATAACTGCCTTGTCAGATAAAATATCTTCTGACTGTGTAATAATTGCGTAATGCCTTTGTGGAAAGAAAACATGCTTTAGGTGGTAGTTTTGATCCTTTGGAGGAGTAACCGCTTCTTTTTTGATTTATCTGAGGCTATCTTTGGGTTAATTTGCATTGGTTTAACCATTAACTGCGTTTTTAGGCCTCTAACCTTGATTTATCTTTAGTAATCTGCTTTATTGTATTTCCACTGTTTCTGCTTTATAACATCTTTATTCATTTACCCTTTATCCTTTAAGCTTTAGCCTTCATCTTTAATCACTATTTTAAAGGGCTAATCCTCTATTTTGTCCTTTGATTTATAATTAGCCCTCTAATCTTCCTGTTCTTCATTTCTTCTTTGTTTCTCTGTCTGTACCTATTTTTGTGTGCAGGCAGGGTTTCTTCATTGTCAAAAAGGTTTATAACCCATCGATGGGTTAATTCTTTTGTGTAAATCCTTGGCCCATTTATCTTCATTAGCCTCTCGGATCGTCATCTAGAGGTTGTTCATCATTCAAATGCCTCTCTAGGCTTTGGCTGCCATTAAACCTACAAAAAAAAACAAAAATTAACCTTTAAAACCTGCAAGATGGGAGTAAATTGTGATTTTTTCGGTTTCAGAGGGTTTTAGGGGCGATTTGGTAGAGGTGCAAGGGAATGATTTCGGAGGCGAAATCATGAAAAAAATTGAATGGGGGTGCGAAACTTTGAATTTTGGCATGCAGAGGCGGAAAGCAGTTTTTGCAAAATCACTGTGGTTTATTGCATGGGTTATCGGTGGTAAACGATTTTGGGAGGAGGCAACACAATACTATTGATTGAATACCTCATGTCCAGGGCTAAACTACCTTTTTCACGTGGAACAAGGGCGTTAAACCTTGGCACTGAAATCTACGTGATATGAAATCTGGACCGTTAGATCTCAAAGGGTGAGATCAATAGTGCGGAGAAGTTTATGAGAAGTGGGTTAGTGCTACGGTGGGGTCCGGGGTGAGGTGACGTCGAGGTCCTTTGTTGGGTAGTGGGGCTGGGTTAAATGTGAGATTTTGCTATGTGCAAGGGGAGGACAGATGACAGTCATTGGATCAGGGGAGTGGGTATCTGATCAATGGTTCAAGTGATCTAGGAGATAAACAAATGGGTGGAATGAAATGAAGGGGCGGAGGCATTGTTTGCATGGGGGAAGGGGCTTAAGAACAAGTGAAGGGAATGGTCCCATGGGGGTAGAGGGGACCAGAGATAGAAAAAAGGAGATTAGGATAATAGCGGAGGGTCGGGGTTGAGGTCGCATGGGTAGAAGGGGCTGGGGCTTAAGGCCAAAAGGGGCTTAAGGCCTATATAAAAAATGCGCTTTTTAACATAAAAACAAGGTTTTTCTGGGAATTTGAAGGGTTCTGATAGGCTAGAAAGTTAGGATAAAACAATGTAGAAGGGGTTTTTGCATTGTTTTAAGGGTTTTTAGGAGAAAATAATGAATAAGGGGTATTTACAAGGGTCTTTAGAGGGAAAGGAAAATGGATTTTAGAGGGGAAAAAGGTGATGAATGAGGGTGTTAGGCACAGAAAATGGAGTTTTCTTGGAGTGGCAGGTTGAAATTTTGGGAAGGAAAAAGATAAGGCTTATAGTGAATCAAAATAGGATTTAGGATGATGAATTTAGTGAGATTTATAGAACTCACAATGTTTCTTCAAATATTGTTTCTAGAAATCTAGGATTAGAACTTAGTCATCTTTTGATATCAGCAAAATTTACTGATGACTAATAGTGGCTCCACTTGGTGAGGCCAACTTTCCTTTCGAGGTGTCCAGATCCTCAGTTTATCGAATCTCTGGGTTTCAGCAGGCCAATACCTTATCCATTGGAAAGATTTCCCTTCTTTCTTACTTGCTGATATTCTTTTGAAGTGGCAAGTCTTAACAATCTGCAACATATAATTTTTTTCAGAAATACTTCTACCTACCCAATCCTACTTATCCTATAATTTTTTCTTCTCCTTTGAGTGCATTTGAACTAGCGAACTCTTTGACGTGTTATTTTTGAAAACATAAATAAACTATCTATTCCTATCCTTATTTCTTCCATGAATTAAGATTAAACTGTTGAACTCTTTTTATTTTCTACCTAAACTACTTGACTGCCAAGATTAAGCTGTTTGGCAGTCTTGATTCTCTATCTATTGACATGAAATTTAAAACATGTTTCAAATCATGTTTAGACAGTCTAATTAACCATGGTTGTGGCATTTAGAACAGTTGCACACAACATTATTTTGCAGAAAAAGTAAACTAGAAAGATAAGGTTGTGATTTTGTCATTAGTAATGCATCCTTATCCATCTCTTTGGTTCTGTTTTGGGCATGTGGAACCAGAATATTTATATTTTCCTAATCTGTCTTTCTTTGATAAGTCAAGCCTGAAATAATCTTGACAATCATTGTTCCTACTAACCTATCAACATAAATTTAAAGCATGTTCATCCATGATTAAGCTAGATGACTGAACAAGATATCATTTTGAATCAGTAATGGCTTTTAGACTTGCACACTTTCAACAGTATTTGTGTTTTGGGTACGGGGTTGTACCTCTTTTGAATTTCCCTCTTTTTCCTTTTCTTTTCTTTCATTTTTTTTGTATTTTCTTTAATTTTTCTCATACTATGTTATGTATAATGAGTGAAAACTTTAAATCTAGGATTCTTAACAGAAATAATGTTTAAGCATCCTGCCATTCACAGGACCTCCAAACAATTCTTCTCCATTCAACCCTTATAACAAGAAAGCATTATGACCTATGATTGAATGAATGATATAAGGCCCTTTCCATAAATTTTCAAACTTGCCATGTTTACCTTTATCTTCTCTCCTTGAATCCCATTTTAGGACTATATCTCTAACTTGAAAGTTATTTGATTTGGTCCTTCTGTCAAAGATCTTCTTGATGTTTTCTTAAACTACTTGTGTCCTTTTGTATACTTCTTCTCTTGTCTGTTGCAAATGAATGGTTTGACTCAGCCTTCTTTGCATATCATTTTCTTCTGTTTGTACTTCTTGGAGAAGTTTCATGACTAGAACTCCTAAAGGTGTAGGTAATATTGCATCTATTCCATATACCATATTATAGGGGGACATATTTATTGATTTCTTGGTGGTTAGCCTATCAGCCCATAATGCATGAACAAGCTTACCATGCCATGAGTTTTGATTTTGATCTAGAAATATTTTGATGATATTGATGAGGCTTTTATTGGAAGATTCAGCTAGGCCATTTCCTTGGGGGTAGTAAGCTGTGGAATGTCCTAAAGTGATATGGTATTTATAGAAAAAGTCAATCATTATTTTGGATTTGAAGGTAGCAGCATTGTCTGTAATGATTTTCCTAGGACAACCAAATCTGGATAGTATGTTAGTTTCAAGGAACTTGATAATGATAGAGACAGTAGCATTCCTATAGGGTATAGCTTCTATCCACTTGGTAAAGTAATCTATGGCAGTAAGGATCCAATTATGTTGGGCAAATGAGGTTGGGTGAATTTCTCCAATAAAGTCTAAACTCCATTGCTAAAAGGAAGCCTCAACACTGATGGGATGCAAAGGTAAGCGTAGGAGTTTCCTCTTTCCATCAAAAATTTGACAGTTATGGCAAGTTATGACTAGCTTTTGAGTATTTGGGAAAAGGGTGGGCCAATAATAGCTAGCTCTAAGAATATTATTGGTTGTGGTCTTCCAGTAAAGGTGGCCTCCACATTCTCCCTCATGCAGCTCATGCATGATCTTTCCTGCATCATTCTCAAGCAAACATTTAAGTAATATGCCAACAACATTTTTCCAATATAATACTCCATCCAAAATGCAGTAACTTAAAGCTTTTTGTTTCAAGAATCTAGCCTTATAATTTGATAGAGGAGGAGTATTAAGATAGAGAAGCACATAAATGATATCAGCATACCAAATTAAATTCAAAAATGTTTCTTCAATGTAAGGAGTCATGAATTCTTTTGTTTCTTCTAAAATATCAACTATGTTTATATCTAACGCTTGGAAATTTAATTCTACCATGAGTTTTGCTAATCCTTGTCCTTTAATCAGCTTGGTAGGCCTGATCTCTAAATCGTATTCTAAGATAATTGCAATCCATTTTCCCCTTTTACCATCACAGTCTTGATTTAGAATTTCCTTGACAACTATATGTGGGAAAAAAGAAATGATATGAGAGTGTAAAATGTAGACTAGGAAATCATTCAATGCTTTTATCAAGGCTAAAGCTTGTTTCTCCATGATATTATATTTGAGCGGAGCATCTCTCAAGGCCTTACTAAAAAATTATATTGGTTGTTCTTGGCCCATGTTGTTCTTTTGCAACAAGACTGCAGCAATAGTGTGTTCAGAGACAAATGAGAATATGTAGAAAACTTTAGTGAAATCAAGACTAATAAGAACTAGTGTTTGAGTGAGAACTTGTTTTACCAGTTCAAATGATTTTTTGGATTCTAAGGTCCATTTAACCCTTGTTTCCTTTTTTAGCATGTTTGTGATATTCATCAAGAGTTCAACAAGGTTGGGGATGAACCTTCTCAAAAAATTGATCTTTCCAATGAAAGATTGCAATTCCTTGAGGTTTCTAGGATGGCTGATTTTCAATATTCCTTCAATCCTTTTGGGGTCTACTTTGATTCCCTCTTCATAAATTATGTGGCCAATAATTTTTCCTTCTTGGATACCAAAGAGTTTCTTTTTGAGATTCAAAGATAAGCCATATTTTCTACATTTCTCAAAAACCTTTCTTAAATGAATCAAATGTTCCTTATTATTTTTAGAGAAAACAATAATGTCATGAAGATAGATAATTATGAAATAGCCTATGTCTTCTGAAAAAGCTATATCCATGGCCCTTTGGAATGTGGCCCCTGCACTCATTAAACCAACTGGAATTTTAACATACATGAATGTGCCCCAAGGTGTGGTAAAACCAGTTTTGTGTTGGTCACTTGGGAGTACTAGCACTTGGTTGTAACCTGAAAAACAATCCAACAGTGATATTCTTTTAGATCCAACCACCTTTTGAAATATGTGGTCCATTTTAGGCAGGGGATAATTATCTTTCAGGGAGGCTCTATTCATATTTCTAAAGTCAATGCAAAGCCTAATTTCCCCAGTCTTCTTCCTAATAGACACAAGGTTGGACACCCACTGTGAGTATCTAAGGGGAACTATGATCCCATCATCATACATCTTCTTAATCTCTTTCTCAATTAAAGGTAATAAAACAGGATTTATACTTCTTAGTTTTTGTTTGAAAGGTTTCTGATTTTCCTTAAGATGAATTTTGTGTTGAATGATGCTAGCATCATGTGATTTCAAATCTTTGTACCCCCATGAAAACACATCTCCAAATTCTTTAAAAAGTTTAATGTGCTCTTGTTTGATATGAGTAGGGAGAGTTCTAGATAACTTGATCATTTTGGGTTCATCTATGTTGCCTATGTTATGTTCTTGTACATTAGTTTCTGTAGGATCCATATTTGGATTTTTAGCTACATCATTGAAATCAAACAACTCCTCTAATGGTGTAAGACCTCTAGGTATTGAATCACTTTTGCATTGTAAAACTTCAATGTCCTTTTGGTCTATTTTTTTTTAAATTCTGCTGTATAAGGATATTCACATTGGTTTATATCAGTAGTAGAAGAGAGCTCTATTTTATGGACCTGTTTTTCATCAAAATATTCTTCTTCAAGGTTTAAGATAGGTGTTAATTCAGCAAAATCATTTTCAAATTGCAGAAAATCATCAATGTGTTTATTACCCTCAAACACCTGCCAATTGTCTTCATTGTTAGGGACTATGGGCCTATTTTTCACTTCGATATTGAATTTTTCATTTATTAGCGGTATTTGGAAATTGTTGGCAGCAAAAGCAAGTTCATTTGCAAGGTTGTTTTGAGCTCTAGGATGAAGGTGAGTTCATATTTTTCAAAGGTTTTTAGGAGCTCCAGGGGAAAATTCATATATTCTCTTAATCTTGGGTTTTTGGCTGAATACTCCCCTTTTATTTTCCTAATGATCAGCTTTGAATCTCCTTGGACTGATATTTTCTTGGCTCCTAAATCTTTGAGAAAATGTAGGCCAAGTAGGAGAGCTTCATATTCTGCAATGTTATTGGTGCATTGGAAATCAAGCTTATAAGAATGTCCTTGGTTTGTATTGTGTATCCATACACCAGCTCTAGAACTTGTTTTGCTACAAGAGCCATCAAAGCTCATTTCCCACAATGTTTCTATTTTATGTTCATCATCCTTTTGCTATTTAAGTTTGCTAAGGTCAAAGCTGTTAGATTGTTCCTTTGAGGATTGTTTTGACTGTTTAGGTGGGCCTAACTCTATTTCATTTTACTTTTCTTGTTGGCTGACTTCATCTTCACTGTACAAGATAAAAAAATCTAAATCTGAATGAATATAATAAATAGGAGTGTTGTTTGGCCTATGTATGTTGCTTACCATAAATTTCATATGAGATTCTCTGTATAATCTTCTAGTTTGGTTAAAAATAGGTATAGTAGCATAAGACATGTCCATTTGAAGGTTTCCTTGGAGTTTGGCTCCCCATGATCTAGATATAAGAATGCCATACTTTGGGGGTATATCAGCAACCACAATGTCCATAACCAGACCGTTAGCAGGAATTTGTGCCAGATTGACACATAAATCCTTGATCGGGCCTAAACATTTGACCCTGCTTGAATCAAAGGAATACAGGTCCTTGTAAGGTTTAGTAATCTCTAGGCCTAACCTCTCCATCACTACTTTTGGCATAAGGTTGTGAGAGGCCCTAAAGTCTAGCATGGCATTGTGTAAAATCTTATCATGTATATTTAGGCTGACATAAAATGGAGGAATGGTTCCTTATTGGTATTTTCCTTCTACCTTAGGACCAAACAACAGTTCTATTTTATCATTTTTCAAGTTTAATGTATTAGTATCACTTCCTATTTTCAAAGCTTTCAAAACTTGGTTTTTATATACATCCTGGGTTACTAGTTCAACTAAGGTTATGTTAATTTTGATCTTGGAAATCTCACCCTCAAGGCTGAAAGGGACTAATGTTTTTGACATGTTTACATCTTTTTTGTCAATCATAGTCTTCTCAGCAATTCTGATTTGTTGAGTTTTATTAGGACTGTCTTTTAGGAAAAAATTGTTAGGGCCACTAGTAGAGGTACTAGGGTAGCTTGGTTAGCACTCGGTTGACCTATTTTGTCTCTATTTGAGTCAGTTTTCTTATCCAAAGTGTTAATTTTGTTTACTGTATTTTTAGGATAATTTTTTGAATTTTTCCTAATAGCAGTGCCTGTGTTTTCATCAATTGAACTTTTTGGTTTCCCTTTGTTGATCATATTGTCTGTGTACCTCCATTATTGCATTTTCAAACCCCAACTAGTAATCTTCAGAATCCTCATGATGATTTTCAATATGTTCTGAGGAGAAGAAACCTTGTTCTTCTTCAGTGAGAAATGCCTCTGTCTCACTATCAAATCCTATCATATTTACATGAATTTCTTTTGATCTTTCAGTTTCCCTTTCTTCTTCCTGATCTACATAATTTTTTTGAAAGGGAGGCCTAATTTGTTGGTCATTATCTCTTTGCTTATCTTGAATAGGGTCTCTTCTGAAATTTGGATTTCTATTTCTGTTTTAGGGATTGATTTGGTTTTCTCTTGGAGGCACTCTATCATTTAAGTTTATCTTTTCAAGCATTCTTTCCATCACCCTTACTAAGTTATCAATTTTGGCATCAGATGATGAGGTTGATGCCATTGCTTCATCCTTGTATGTAACTCTTTTTTCTAATTTCAATCTAGCTCTTTTCTCAACCAAATTTGCTTCTACATTAATAGCTCCCCTCTGTATATCTTCTAAATTCAAGGGGTCTCTCTCTCTTAGCTGGTAGGCCATGTCTGGATCAAATCCTTAAGGAAACTTAGCTAAGGCTAGGCCTAGTGGAGGTTTCATGCTTGGGGGAAGTGCACTGTAAACACTATTGAATCTAGTGTAATAATCTTGGACACTTTCCCCAATGTTTCTTTTGAGGTTGCTATATTCTAAAAGGATTTGGAGAGGGTTCTTCTTAATTTCCAAATTTTTTATGAATGTTTGATATAAATAAGGGAGATCATTTATGCTATTAGGAGTTAAGTTTTTAAACCATTTCTTGTCTTCTCCTCCTAAAATTTGGGCAAATATTCTCATATTAAGGGTCTCCTCTTCTATTTCCATGTAATCAAAAGCGTCGTTCATCTTATCTACATGTTGTTGAGCAGTGGTAGATTAATTTCCAGTGAAATGGGGAATTATAGATTGATAATCATTTGGTAAAGGAAACATAGGTTGTGGTAACACTAATGGGGCATACCATGCTGCCATGCTGGGGGTAAATGGGGGATTTAGAAGAGGTGGATTTGTAAAAGGAAAAGTGGGATGAACTGGGGTGTTTTGAACAATGGATGTATGGATGTGAGTGGTGGAAGTGTTTGGACCAGCAGGCTGATTATGAGCAGATTTGTTATGGAAAGAACTGAAGTGGTGGAGAATTTGAGAATCAAGAGGGGTGGAAGGAGAGGCTTCTCTGCTAAAATTCTGCTGCAAATCTATGGGCTCAAGGTAAGATTGGTCAATATCACTATGAGACTTAGTTCTAAATAGGTTCTTTGTATGAGACAAGTCGAAGTGAGGATATTTCAGGACTACAAGGTTTTCAGGGACAGATATTGTTCTTTGGATGGTCCTACTAGTAGTTAAATTTCCAGTTTTAGAAGTGTGCCACAAAATATTTTCTTGATCATCAACTATTGGAGGAGGATTAGGGTCTGGATGAGATCTGGTATTGATCCTATGTGAAGCCAGATTTCAATTTCAAAAATTAGAGAGGTTGAAAGCTTTTACGACTGTTTTCAAATGTTTGACCTCTCCTAGTGTTTAATATTCTTCTAAGATATGGAAAAATGCCTCTTAAACTTCTTAGGACTAATTTGAAACAATATTAAGGTAATCCTAGAGAATTAGTGGATAAATAGGCCTACTGGGGCTAGTAGAGTTGCCAGGTGAAAATTTTTAGCTTTTTTTCTGAAGGTAAAATGAGTTATGGTCCACCACCAAATGAGTAATAAAACCAATCTAAGAATTTTTTTTTTTTTTTTGGAGGGGGGGGGGGGGGGTTCTGAGTTTTTATGTGGTTCTTATGGTTTCTAGAGTCCTAAGGAGTACTTAGTTTGTCACTGATGCATAAAGTCCCATCATGATCACCAAAATGTTGGGGTCCTGTGATTTGGTAGATTGGCATACCAAATGACAAGGCAACATGGAACCAATATTTAGAGTTCTAGGACCTACCCTTCCTAGACTCAGAGAGGTATCTCTCAGGTTATTTTGCAAAGGATGTGTGCTTGTTTTCTTTTAAGGGTTGATTTTATGCTAGTTATTAAGCACAAGGTTTGTTTGATTGTTTTGGTTGGACATAATGATCAAAGAGCATAGATATAATGGAAAATTTCTAAGTTATTGGGAAATGGATTCAAATGGAAGTCATGATAAGTTCATAAAAGGACCGAGGAGTATCATAGGGAAAATCTAACTTGGCTAGTGGATCTTCAAATTTTTTGGAATAATGAGGTGAACATTAAGGAGAGGGATGAAAATTAGGACAAAGAGAAATTAAGAATTCTTTATCATGTACTTTAAACAAGGGACATCTTTCAAGGAATCTGTTTTGAAGCAAGCCAAAGGACAGGGCAAACCATAGACTTCTTTGGACATACTTTTAATAAGAAAACCCTTTGGACAAAAATCCAACAATCAAAAGACTACTTTCAGATAATAAAACATATAAGGAGACAAGAAGAGTAGCCTAAGATCAAACATAAATAACCTAATCTGCTTTTGACTAACTCTCTAGGGATATTCAAAGAAAATTTTCTAAAGGAAGACTAGAGGACAGGGCATGCCATAAATTCCCTAGTTTAGACTCGATTAAGCATACATTTAAATATCTTTAAAAACAATCCTCAAGTTGTACTCAGAGGAGCATGGACTCATCACTTAATTTCCTGGTTTCACTCTATTGAAATCATTCCTAAAAACAACCTCTCAATCCTTACTCAAAGGAACATGGACTTACCAAAGGAGAGACTCCTTGTTTATACTCTATTGAATCATTTCTAAAATAAGAAGCTAGACAAAACTGGAGGGCAATTAAGAATCCTCCAATCAGACCTCGCAGAAGAAAACATTTAGACAGTGAAGAGTAAAAAGAACTAAGGTGCTTTTAAAAGACATTTCTTAGCCTAAAACCTTTACTCTACAGTATCAAAGAAATATGGAAACATAATGAAAACATGAAATACAAATAATAGATAGAAGCACTTCACCAACAACCAAGCTCAAGGATCCAGTGATCTAGCCTACTCCATCAACAAACAAATGAGGGCATCCACAAGATCCAAGACATAAATTTTTCTTCAACTTCCAAGATACTATGTATTACTTCAAAGTGTCATCAAATGACAACAATACAATGAGTCCAAATGCAATATTTACGTTGCAAATGAGGAGGTGAGGTTAAGATAGGGTTTGAGTATCATTTATTATAGAGTAAGTGCATTCCTAACCTTAAAAACCATGCAAGGCATAAGGTAGAAATATCTGCAGCTACTTCTCTGTTTTAATAACTCTGTCTTAACTTTCTAGGGAAAAATAGGTGAAGAGTTTGGACTTTAAGGCCTATTTTTAACTATTACAATAATTGCCTTGTCAGATAAAATATCTTCTGACTGTGTAATAACTTCTTAATGCCTTAGTGGAAAGAAAACATGCTTTAGGTGGCAGTTTTGATCCTTTGGAGGAGTAACTGCTTCTTTGTTGATTTATTTGAGGCTGTCTTTGGGTTAAGTTGCCTTGGTTTAACCATTAACTGTGTTTTTAGACCTCTAACCTTGATTTATCTTTAATAATATTCTTTACTGTATTTCCACCATTTTTGTTTTATAACTGCTTTATTCATTTACCCTTTATCCTTTAAGCTTTAGCCTTCATCTTTAATCATTGTTTTAAAGGGCTAATCCTCTGTTTTGTCCTTTGATTTATAATTAGCCCTCTAATATTCTTGTTCTCCATTTCTTCTTTATTTCTCTGTCTGTATCTGTTTTTTGTGTGCAGGCAGGGCTTCTTCATTGGAAGAAGGGTTTATAACCCATCGATGATCATGACACATCGATGGGTTAATTATTTTGTGTAAATCCTTGGCCCATTTATCTTCATTAGCCTCTCAGATCATCATCCATAGGTTGTTCATCATTCAAATACCTCTCTAGGCTTTGGCCGCCATTAAACCTGCAAAAACAAACAAACATTAACCTTTAAAACCTACGGGAAGGGGGAAAACTGTGATTTTTTGGGTTTCTGAGGGTTTTAGGGGCGATTTGTAGAGGAATAGAAGTGCAAGGGAATGATTTTGGATGCGAAATCATGAAGAAATTTGAGTGGGGGTGCAAAACTTTGAATTTTGGTGCGTAGAGGAGGAAAACGATATTTGCAAAACCATTGTGGTTTATCGCATGGGTTATCAGCGGTAAACAGTTTTGGGAGGAGGTAGCACGATACCATTGATCGACTACTACATGTCCAGGGATAAAGCGCCCTTTTCATGTGGACCAAGGGCGTTAAACCTCGGCACCAAAATCTACGTGATACATTAGCTGGACCGTCAGATCTCAGACGGCAAGATCAATGGTGTGGAGAAGTTTACGAGCAGTGGCTTAGTGCAGCAATGGGGTCCAGGGCGAGGTGACATGGAGGTCCTTCTTCGGGTAGCAGGGCTAGGTTAAATGCGGGATTTTTTTATGTGTGGGTGGAGGATGGATGACAACCATTGGATCGAGGGAGTGGGTCTCCGATCAATGGTCCAAGTGATCTGGGAGATAAAAAAGGGGCAGAATGAAATGAAGGGGCAGAGGCATTGTTTGCATGGGGGAAGGGGATTAAGAACAGGTGAAGAGAATGGTCCCATGGGGGTAGAGGGGACAAGGGGTCGGAAAAAGGAGCCTAGGAGAATAGAGGAGGGTCAAGGTTGAGGTTGCATGGGTGGAAGGGGATGGGGCTTAAGGCTGAAAGGGGCTTAAGATATGTATAAAAAATGCGCTTTTTAACAGAAAAAAAAGGTTTTCATGGGAATTTGAAGGGTTCTGATAGGCTAGAAAGATAGGATAAAACAATGTAGAAGTGGTTTTTGCATTGTTTTAAGGGTTTTTAGGAGAAAATAATTAATACAGGGTATTTACAAGGGTCTTTAGAGGGAAAGGAAAAAAGGATTTCAGAGGGGAAAAAGGCGATGAATGAGGGTGTTAGGCCCAGAAAATGGAGTTTTCTTAGAGTGGCAGGGTGAAATTTTGGGAAGGCAAAAGATAAGGTTTATAGTGAATCAAAATAGGATTTAGGATGATGAAGGAAGTAATATTTCTAGAACTCACAATGTTTCTTAAAATATTGTTTCTATAAATCTAGGATTAGAGCTTAGTCATCTTTTGATATCAGAAAAATTTATTGACGACTAACAATGCACATTCTCCAAAATTTTCTCACATAGAAATTGTGACCAATTGTACAACATCCCTTTTTCGTATTGCCCCACCAAGGAATTGATGTGTGCGGGGACTTTCTTTAGCCGAAACTTCCACATAAGCTTACATCCAAGGACAAGGGTGCCCATGCGCACCACTCGGTCATCAATGGTTTGGACCAGAAATCCTCACTTATCCCATTCCACCTTGTATTTTTCCTTCACCTCCACTACTACCTTCAATTCAGTGCTTTTCCCAAATCCCGTAATTGGATGGGGCCCCTTCTTGGGCACGCCAATGATTCGATGGATCAACACGCCATCTATAAGGATTCTCCCCTAATTCCATAACGAGTCGTAATGGACCAAGGAAAACAATTGTCGCACACAAATGCCTATGACGGGGTACCATTAAAAATAAGGGATCCTTAGCAGGTTAAGGACTCCTACATTGTGGAGCCTGCATGCCTAGGGCATCTACTCTACCTTTAGGACATCATCGTACATCACACGTTCCAATTAATTTTCTGGGGAAATTTTCATTGCTTCATTGGCAAGATAGTAATTATCAAACTTCACTTGAGGGAGCTTGTCGTACATTTCTCCGACTAGAGGGACATCCTGAGGGAACAATGGCATCTGCAGGTATTCCCACACCATATCAATGTTCTGCGGTTTGTGCAGCAAAGGCTTTCACATTTTAACATAGGGTGGCTGCCAAGAGATTGGTTCAACTAGCATTGCTTCTTTCCTAATATTCATCGGTCGCTTGGATGGATCACCAATAGGGGAGCGCTCCTTGGAATCTTGCCTGGGGGATGGAACATTTTGCGTAGAGGTGTGTGGTTTAGGAGTAGCCCACTGTGACATTTTTCCCTTTCCTTTATCTTTCACCAGAGTGGATTCAAATTCTTCCACATCCGAGACTACTTCTCTGACCTCATTTGAAACTTCCCCCATAGACGCCATGAGGGGCGTCAAATGTTCCTCTTCAGGGTTGATGGTCGTCATTATCGCGCGGAAGATGAACTCAGGGTCACTACTGTCAGAAGGTGATTCATGACCAGACATAAAAAACTCACAGAAAACAATATGACAAAGATTACAAATGATCACAGGGCGCCAAATATTCAAATAGGAAGGGAGCCAATTGAGACCCGCGCCCTCCTTTTTATAATCCATCCATGGTAAAAAAGGTTGAATTATCATTAATTATCATTTACATTCAAGGGAATGGTAATAAATCCTCGAAGATCATCATGTTAATTGCAAAAATTCTACTCCATTCAACAATAATTTCAGTTTTTTACGTAGTTGCACTATTCCAATGGCTAGTTTCCTGACCTGCATGTCACTCACGTGCCTTTGTCATACTTTCCTGCTTCCTTCCTCTCTGTTGTGCAAAAAATATTGGATTTTGATGCTTCGGCCATATAGTCATTTGGTAGGTGCCAGATTGTCTCTATACGGCTTCAAGCGGCTCTCATTGAAGTATCCAGGAAGGTCTTCTCCACGCAGGGTGGCTAAGCACACCACACCGCCATCAGTGATCTCCTTTACAACATATGGCCCCATCCAATGCCTTTTTAACTTCCCTCGATGGCACGCAAACTGAATATCATAGAGTAACACCAAATCTTCCTCCTTGAACACCTTCTCCCTGATGTGCCTGTCATGCTAGGCCTTTTTGTGCACCTTATGAACCTACTGGTGGAAGTTAGCAATGAATCGATCTTCTTCTAAGGCAACAAGTTGCACTAAAAATTCCCCCATAATGTCAAGCTCCACCATATTAGTGAAGGTTACAATTCATAAACTTGGGACAATATACACCATTGGCATGATGGCTTCCTGCCCATAGACCATCCTGAATGGTGTCTTTCCTATCAACTTTTTGCATGTTGTCCTGTAAGCCCATAGCAGAGAAGGAATGTGCACATCCTAGTCATCCTAGTTGGCATTGCAGATCTCTGTGAGTGTGTGCTCCAAAATCTTGTTGAACTCTTCTACTGCGCCATTTTCTTGTGGGTGATAATGGGTACTCTTCTTGTGATGGATCTATAACTTGGTCAAAGATTCAATTGTTTCGTTGAAAAAATGTGTACCTATATCACTCATCAAAATCTCTGGGCATCCAAACTTGGTCAAAATGTGCTCAAAGATGAAGTGCGTAGTAGTGTCTACAGTACAATCCTTTACTTCCTTTTCCTCTGCCCACCTAGTCACATAATCAACAACACCTCCTTCATCAACAACATACGGTGTAATTTTTTTTTGAAGTTATCTCCTAAAGATAAGTGAAAGGGTAAAAACTCCACTAAAATCAAATATGTGATTTTGAAATCCAAAAGGTGAGAAAGAATGATTTTAAAGGATCCAGGTGCCATTTGCATTTAAATAATGACAATCAGGGGTTGTTAGTTAAAAATTCACACAAAAGACAATCAAAGGAAAATGACGGAAAAGTGGAGTTAGAACTTTACAAAGGTGGGTTTTTTCTCAAAATTATTTCAAAAACAGGGATATAAATAATTCCCAATGCCCTTTTTCTTCATTTTCCACCTTTGGCAAAGAACGAAGTGCTCTAAAAGCTGTAGAGAATAGTTTCGGGCAGAAATATGGAGACGTTGCATGCTTGTAAACAGTCATTGCATCCCTGTAGGAATGCCCAGTGCAAATTATCACTACATGCTGTGCACCTGTACACCGGTGCTGCACATTCTTCTGACTACCCCATGTGCAGGAAGGTTCACCTGACAGCGCCCAAGCCATTGCCCGACAATTGTGCAGGGGCCGCCCAGGCCCGACGATGCTGCGTACCCACTCACTTACATTTTTCGCATACTCTGTGTGCAAGCTTTCCCATCACTGTGCTCGTCGCACACGTCGTGTGCAGAGGCCACCCTGGCAGACGCTGCGCGCCTGAAGGAAAAGCGTAGCACCACCCAGGAAAGCACACAAAAGGCCAAAATTGCCTGTTTTCAACAAAATTGGTTTCTTATCACAAAGAATAGTTACAAGAGGTATTTTTCATCAATTTTTATCTCCTCATCAAGTTTTTGAACTATTAAGGTGCCAAGTAAGGTTAAATTTGAGTCTAAGGCAATTTGAGGAAAAAATTTAAATATAAGAGTAGTCTTTCCTCTTTTGAATATCCAGCTCTGTTTTAAAGGTATTAAGACTCCTGAAAGCCTCTCTCCTCTACACTTCATCTACAAAGAGTCTTTTGTTTCAAAAATTTGAAAGAGAAATAACCTAGTCATTATGTCTCAAGAAGAAAGTGATGAGCCTTAAAGACCAAGAAGACAGGCCAAGAAAGGAGGCAAGCCCGAGCTGATTGCCTCACCTTCTATTTTGTCTTATTTCCAAGAATTAGGGTGTTTTTAGTTCTACAACAAGGTATAAGAAATAAAAAACCATCCTAAATTGACTGAGTTATTTGCCTTAAGGCTTCACAAGCATAGGGTTCATCTGGCAGGGTTAAATTTTGAGTTGACCCCCAAAGCTGTCTCCAAAGCCACTAGGATCCCTTGCATAGGGGAGAAATGGTTTAAACAAACACATCTTGACTTGATCCATTATCATCCTTTTCTGGCCTAGCTGTCAAGCTGCATGTAAAGCCATTTTTCCTTTTTCCCATCTAGTGGACAGATATGCCCTCCTTATGAAGATTGTCATGAAATACTTTACCTGTGAGGGTCATTTCTCCTGAATCTACTCGTATCATATTAGACTCCTCAAGGACTTCACCAGGACCAAGATGTTGAACTTACCTTATTTCCTTTGTAAATCATTGAAAATATGTCCACCATCATGAAAAAGAAGCCTCCAGCTCAACAGATGGCAAGCCTATTTCATCACTCTCTTGTCAAA
Source organism: Pinus albicaulis (assembly GCA_034641835.2). NCBI lineage: Eukaryota > Viridiplantae > Streptophyta > Pinopsida > Pinales > Pinaceae > Pinus > Pinus albicaulis. The sequence continues at coordinate 1,208,162,889 of CM076577.1, forward strand.
ATCATTATAGCTCACCAACTGGAGCAACAAGGCGTTCTTTGGGAAGCCTTTATCACCCATGATGACTTTATCTCTTCATCCTCCATCCCATTGCAAAATGTGCCATTTTATTCTCAAAATCTTCCTCATACTCCTTCATCGCCCTCCACTGACTATGTTTCACTTCCCTCACATGAATCACTCTCCCAAGCAAACAAACAAATTCTCCAAAAAAAAGTGATCCTGAAGAAAGCAGTGATAGCCCTAAAAGAAGCACCACTGATCCGGAAGAAAGCAGTGGTGATCAAAGTGACGAAAAGTATGAGGAAGATGAGAGTGAGGAAGAAAGTAATGATAATCAAAAGGAAGATGAAGGTGAGGAAGATGAAGGTGAGGAAGATGAAAGTGAGGAAGATGAGAGTGCGAAAAAAGATAATGAAAATAAAGGAGGAGGAAATGGCCTTGAAGAAAGCAGCAGATGCCATAAAGAAAACAGTGATAATCAAAATGAGTCAAGGAGTGATGATCACAATAATGAAGACAAGGGAAATGATACAAATAGTGAGAGGAAATATGATGAAGACCTTGAGGAAAAGAGTGCTGATAATGGAAAAAACAGTAGATAATATGAAGATAGAAAAGGGGAAGATGACAAAAACAACAGAGAAAATGAAGACAGCAAAGGGCAGCACAGTAAAAATAGAAAAGACATTGGCAGCCAAGGACAAAATAGTATAAACAGTAGCACAAAAAAGGACAAGAAGCAAGTGGAATACAGTCACAGGAAAGAGGAAATTGATGAGGACAATCCAGAGACAATTTTCAGAGTGGTCTTAAATACACAAGGAAATGACAGCAAAAGTCCTAATGATGAGAACAGTCAAGACATCAGAGAAAAGGGTAAAGACATGGACAATCTTGAAGATGAAAAAATATCAAACTTGGGCACCTCCCACCACACAGAAACAAAACATGACCTTTCTATAGATCCTCCTGGTGGTAAGATCATTATAAATGTTGAAATTGTTAATCCAAAGGACTTCCCATAGCAAAGTGACAAGGAGATGTCCACTAAAAAAATTCTTGAAGAAGAACACAATTCTAAGGCTGTAGGTGAGGAAATTGAACAAGTCCAGTTGGTGACACCTCTCTTCATCCCTCATGAGAAAGATGGGAAGCATGTGTTTGCTACCTCCCATAGGCAAGGGGCCATGCACTCCCCCACAAAAGTAGTGAAAGGAAAAATCTCAAAAACAATGAGAGGTAAGGTCACTCAAGCAGTAAAAATAAATGTCACTGGGGAATTAAGGAGCGGAGGTAAACTGCCAAATAAAGGAAAGGGTGGATTTCCAAAGAAAGACAAGGGTAAGAAGCCCATGAAAGACAAAGGCAAGAAGGTAATGGAAGAAAAAGAAAGAAGCCATGAAAAAGAGAGGGAATCTCAACTCATCCACATTGACAGTGTTGAAGGAAATGAAACAAGGATTCTTAATTCCCTCTTACAAGACCGGGATGCACAAGTTAGAGATTTGGTGAATGATTTGGAAAGATCAAAACAAATCATTCATTTCCTGCAAACACAAAATGCGCAAATGAGTGACAACTTGCCATTTATGAAGCCCAGGCACTCAAGTACAAAAGAGAGGCTCATAAATCACAAGCAAAGCTAGAATATTACATGGTTTACTATGAAGAATATGATGAAAAATAAGTGCTAGCTAGGAAGAGGCCTAAGACTATGGGTCTTAGGAGAGCATTAGAAAAACAGAGAGAGGAAGAATCAACCCAAATGCCGCAATTCCCTCTCACTGAGCTCTTACCCTTGGAAATTGAAAATAACAAGGAATCATGGCTTGAAAGGGAAAACCTGCATTTAGAGATCAAATTGAAGAAAGAAAACAAGGATTTAGGCTTACAAAGAAAGATGTTGCGGCATTACAAAAAGCTAAATCAGTTTTCTAGAAAAAAGCTCAAAGTTGCCCAAAGGAGGCGCCTGACGCTAAAATATGGAAAATACCAAGATAGGCTTGGAATCTTGGCTCAAGCTTCATTACAGGTCTCTAGGGACCCTTGAGGGACTACCTCACCAATTTTGAGAAAAGTTGGACACTTTTTGGTTTTTTGTGAATTTTTGAGCCTAGGAGCGCAGCACCCTGGACGCTGCGCTTTTTCTCAGAGCATCTTCAGCAAGAAAATTTTACATTTTTGGATTCCTTGGCACTATTTGAATATGCTGACAAAATTTCAGCTCATTTGGAGCTATTTTGGTCCCTCAAAAGGTCCAAAAACAACGATTTTTTCACCTTTCTGCCACTGTTTTTGAGCAGGTGCCGCGCCCCTAGGTTTTTGCACCTTTTCCACTTTTTCAGCAGCTTATAGAGATTATATTGGAAAAAATAAAGTATATTTCGAAATTATACATCCATATCTTTCCAACGGGCCATCACGGATCCTTTTTCCACATCGGGAAGGCCTCCAAAACCTTGATGCAAAAAGGTCTATTTTGGTGTTGCGCACATGGAAATTTTACTAAAAAAGAGACAGTTTTCTGCATTCCTGTGTGAGGACAAGGAAAATGTGTGTTAGGAAAGTTTTATCATGTATGTTAGAGCCTAAAGTCAATATTTTTTCTATTTTGGTCCGAAAAGGATATTTTGAAGAGATATTTTGTGCCTTGGACCTTGTAAGGCCTCAAGGGCAGTTTTAGATATTTTGCTTTGGCCAATTGCCTTCTAGCTGCTCTAGTAAGTTTTTTCTCCTCTTGGCTTATATAAGACATAAGGATTCATTGTAAAATGTGTTGAACCCTTGGTTAAACTAAGAGGGGAGGTGAATCAGTTTAGCGCAGTTATGTTGTTATTAAACTTTCTTTTATACTCATTCACATCATCATTTTGTGATCAACTTAATATTCAATGGCATAGCAATCTTAATAAATGAGCAATAGATATAAATTAGAATAAATACAAAGTATCAACACATAATCATCATGCATATAGACAACAGATATAAGTGGAAACCCATAAAGGGAGAAAACCACATCTTATTATTGTTGTGATGTAAAGGCAAGCTCCTACTCCCTCTCACCATTGATTTTCTGCAGGCTCCAACCTGCAAGAGGCTCCTACCTCAATTATGAAAGCTACAACTTTTTAGGAAGCCCCAACTCCCATCTATTTTCTATAGGCTACAACCTACAGGAGGCTCCTACCTCAGCCATCTACAACTGACATCTATCAAGATACAACTTGATATGGAAGCACCAACTTCCTCACTCTTTCAAAAACACTTGCTGATTTACCTGGATATCAGCTTTGTTCTGTTCCTTCTTCACTGTTGTCCACTAGCTTTCATATCTGCCTTATATCATCTCTGAATCTTCACAGCTTCTCTATCTGCTCCTCCTTCTTCTTACCCTCTCTGCCTCATTTCTCTATTCTCTAACCTCTCTATGCATATCTATGTGATATCATTTATAGAGTTCACCTCTTGACTGATTGTATTCCACAGGGAATTCGAAGTGATCAGCCATGACTCCTTGATTTCTGCCTTCTCATTTCTTTGTCCAGCTCATTCAGAACAATATAACAATATGTATAAATTTCAATATTACAGTTGAGTTTTGTTTGCCTACGGAGACTTGCCAATGCATCAAAAACAATATAAAATAAATAAAACTTTACATTTTCAGTTACAACAAGAATTTCAATTCAACCCATTCAGTTCTTTGTTCACTGTGTGCTTGTCCTTTCTGCTGTTGTAGTGTAACAAACCACCATTTTCATTCCCGTTCATTTCAAATTTAGATTCTGCAAATCTGAATACCTTCATTGCACACCTCTTCAAACCTGCAATCTTTGTTCATTACAATTGTGTATCTGCTGCATATATAACTGCTTTACCAGTTTAGCCCCAAATAAATCTCAAAGTTTTATGCATATAAAAATGCCTCTCCATTCATTTTCCTTAGGCTGGAAATTTAAATAAATGTATGCAGAAGCTTTTCCACGAAAGGTTAAACTCTCTATCTTTGAAATAAAATACAATAATACTAATTCGGCCAACACTTTCATTTATGTTCTCCACAGCTTTATTAATCCATCGATGGAATACCTTTATATGTTTTGGCTTTGGTAAAGGTTATAAACATACATTCCTTTGGCCCCAAGGCTTACCAAATCACATGCGATTATATCTATAACCATCTATTTATATGCGGACCATAATCCATTAAAACATATCAAAACCTCCATTATAACATTGACTCCATGCATATAACAATGCTTTTCCATACTCTATCAACAACATTAGGTTTAAACTCAAATATCAACATAATTGATATGGCCCTACAGCGTATTAACATACTTTCATTGGTTGACTTTGTTAACCCCAAAGTAATCATATAACCCGATGCATATAAATTTCTGGCCCCACAACCCATTTAACCCATAAAACGGAGTTAACGAACCCGCAACCTAATGATGTGACCACCGTCTGATCATTTGATCAACACATCTGACGGATATTGCATTTTTTCTCGAACAAAAATTTAATACCAAAATATTTTGCGAAATGGGTGGATTTGGAATACCACCTGGGCCACGCGTCACATGCCGAATGCTATTGCATTATTTTTAGCCATACCATATATCGTCTATTTATTTTGCGAAAACTGCTGGTTGGTTTTTCAAAGCCGCTTCTACTTTTCAACGTATGGTCCCACCATATTCTTGACTCATATCAATAATTTGCATTCAATTAAATTGAAATCTCCATCACCATAAGACATTCGATTAAAAAATTACTTATTTAATAAAATAATGTTCTCAACCACGCATTTACATGAATATGAGATTCGTCCACCATTTTACCATAATATTTGAATTCTCATTACCAATGACAAAATCCGGAACTTCAATAGCACTCGGGCCCATAGCACCTATACTACTTACCTTGCTTATTGTTTATGCAACTTGACTTATAATCCAACGAACAACCTACTCTCGTGCTCCACCAAGACTTTGGACGCCCATCCGAGGGCTGTCGCGCAATATCACGCAATTTAGATGCATGACACTTAATTCTCAGAAATTACGCAATAAAAGTGGTTTTAATCTTACCACTTTTGCCACACGTCCATCGATTAGTGATATCATGTTTTTTTTGCGAATCCACTTACCATTTTTAAGTTGCGCGAATACCATTTGTGGGTTTTCGAAAACCACCTTTACTGCTCATGGTTCCATTACTTTCTTCTCAGGGTTTCGGTTCAAAACATTTCTATTAACCAAGTTTCACTTTCACGACTCGATTGCTCCATTTATAATTCCGTTTCCATTCTTGATAAGGTCTCTGCATACGTTTCATTAGTTTTTCCTCTACTGCGATCTTTCACTGTAACATTACTACCATTTCGATCCATTCATCCAACCTTTCTGTTCCATCGAGCGTGTAGAAACATCATTAACCCCAATTATCTTTAGACCCAATCTTCATTGTATAATAGAGTTTGATTACACAAACCCTCTTCAACGCACAGACAATGCCTAACTGTTTCTCTATATTCAATTACTGTGCATGACAGTGCATGACAGTGCATGACTTTTTCTCTATATTTGCTATATATCCACAACTAGACCCTCGTCAGAATAGATGTTTTCATATATACAATGAATTTACTTACAAAGCCTCATTGTTTTTGGTAAGATCTTCAAATAAAATGGCCCTTTCAACCTCACTACTCTGCCTCTAATTCCTCTGTTGCTTCTGCTGCCTGGGCTGCCTCTTGCCTGTCTCCTTTGCCTATTTGTTGGTTCTTCTTTCTTCTCTTTTGCCATAAATGACAATATTTCCAACAATCTCCCCCTTTGGCATTGATGGCAATACTTTAATACTCTTCTTTTTCTTGCTTTTCCTCCCCCTTTGACATCAATGGCAAAGGGTTGCACATTTCCTAGTGCGGTTTCCAAATCTTGTCCATAATACTCTAATTTTGAGGACCTGTTCCATGCACTGCTCACTTTCTCTGGCTATTTTGTGACAATATTTGTTGACTGATCTCCCCCTGGAATGATGCTTTCTTTTCATGTCAGAGAGTAACATCTGCAGACACTACTCGTAGTTTGTCTCTTAGGTATTCGAATGGTTCTTTAGCAAGAGGTTTTGTGTATATGTCTGCTATTTGTTCCTTTGTTGGTACATATTCCAGCTTCACTACTTTCTGTGCTACTTTTTCTCTGAGGAAATGGTACTTAATAGGGATGTGCTTTATTTCTGAATGAAATACAAGATTTTTTTATATACTTATTGCACTTGTATTGTCACATTTGATTGATATGGGATCGTCCATGCTTACCTTAATGTCTTGGAGAGTTTGTTTCATCCATATTACTTGTGTGCAACATGCTGCTGCAGCTATGTATTCTGCTTCTGTTGTAGATAGAGAGATGGAAGTTTGCTTCTTGCTTAGCCATGACACCAGAATTTTTCCCAAATAAAAAGCACCTCCACTTGTGCTTTTCCTAATATCCATGCAGCTAGCCCAATCTGCATCTGTATATGTTGTCAAAGTGAAGTTTTTTCTTTTTGGATACCATAGCTCATACTATGCAGTTCCTTGTAGATATCTAAATATCCTCTTGATTGCTAGTAAGTGATTTTGTTTTGGTGCTTCTTGATATCTTGCCACAAGTCCTACTGCCAACACAATGTCTGGTCTAGAGGTAGTTAGGTATAGCAGACTTCCTACCATGGATCTATAAATATTTTGATCTACATCTGTTTATCCATCATTTGCACATAGTTTGCATCCAGTGATCATGGGAGTTGACACAGGTTTTCAGTCTTCCATTTTGAACCTTTTCAACATCTCTCTTAGCACAAGTACCATCTCATAAACTAGAGACTTGTTGCACCTGTAAGTCTCATCTCCTCAGGGTCTAGTCCTTTAGCACATTAGACTACCTTACATTTCTCTCTCTGACTTCTCTCTTGATGTCTGGTGATTGAGTTCTTACAACGTACTTTGGTCATAGGATTTGCTCCTAACACTTGTACGTTGGGGGGCAATCTGTTACACCATTTTTTGGTCATCTAACATATTATCATTAGATGGACCCAAGTACACCATGTAAGACCAATTTTACCCTAAGTAAAATTTCTTTCACTATGTGAAATAACTTAGTAAAACACCTTTATTAAGTTGTTTATGGTCTAAACAGAACTGCATAAAATAATAAACAATCTATTTGTTTATTTCATGAATAATTATTTAAACACCAATTTAAATATTGTTCCCTCATCATATTTAACCCAAAACAAGGAAATCAATTAAATAAATCCTTATTTATTTGATTGTTTCCTAGGAATAAGTTATTTAAATCCTTATTTAAATAATATTCCTAGTTAAATTTGACTAAATCATTTATAAATAATTAAATAAATCATTATTTATTTAATTATATTTCCACTATTTCCTTAAAATAATAAATAAATCATTTATTTATTTATTATTTATAAATAAAGGAATTGACCCAAGTCAAAAATCCTTTTCCCTCCAACAAATATAATAAAATATTCCTAAAAGGTGGTTCTAGAATTTGGTTAATAATATTTTATTCATGCACCAGGTTCTAGACCACCCTAATATTTTGTTATAAATAGAAGGGTTTTCCCATTCACTTGTCACCTTTCATTTGCATATTAGATCACTCTAGATCTATACTCCTAGTCTGACTTTGAGCCATTATCATTGTCACATTCTCCATTTTTGCTTTGTGAGATCCCTTTGAGTTCTATGTTTGTCTGGGTTTTCTACACCAACAAGAGAGAGAAGTTTCAGATCAAAAATGCTGAGGACTTTCAAGAACCCATCCCATTGAGGAGAATTGGAAACACCTTTCTTGTTTTCCTCTCAAGTTCCCCTTTAATATAAAAATTCTTTCAAATATGTTGTTCTTGTCTTATCTATTGGATGCATGGAACAACATTTTATTCTCACTGATTAATGTCTTTTATGCATAGATATGGATTTTTGCAGCTTTATTTGGATCAACTAACTGTAGATTTAAAGATATTCGCAGCCATAATTGATGTTAGGGCCATTTTTTATGCGTAGCTAAAGTGGTATTTTTCCAACGAAAGATTCATACTAACAATTAGCGACTCCACACGGGTTTTCTTTTACGACCATTGTCGTTTTATCTATTCCTGCATATCCATCTATTTCAGACCCTAGGGTTTCTCTTCATTTTTTTATTTTTCCTATTTTTATGGTGTTTTTCACCTCTAAAACCCTCAAACATTAAAATTTTTAACTTCTGTGTGTTTCTGGCCCTATTGCGCAGGTGATAGACATCATCCGCAGCTGAGACGACAACTTTTTCTGAAATCTGTTGCCAAGAGACTCGGATCTGCAGGTTTCACTTATCAGCCCAAAACCTGTGACCTGGACTGGAGGGTACAATTTTCTGCCCCAAAACTGTGACCTGGACTGAAAACGGGTCAGAACCTGCGACCTGCACTTTTTTCTGCACTTTTCCAGCAATTTTTCTGGGTTTTTTTGAAGCTTCTGTCAGGGTTTTCCAACCTCTGTCTCCACCTGTTTAGACATGTTTCTAATCTATTTCACTCCACTAAGTGGGAATCTTTCCCCTTAGGGCTTTAGTACCCTCCACTTTTTGTGGGAGAATTTTACCTATTTCAAACGTCTGAATTTTTAGAGTTTCAGCCTTCTTCTTTTCAGATCTGATACCTCATTTTCAGATCCCTCTAGATTAGCTCTTCTCCCTTTCAAATCACCTCATATAGTTTTGTTTGGGTTTTCCTCTAGGGTCACCTCCTTGTCCCTTCTACCTTTAGCTTATTTTCCCCTTTGTTGCAGCAACCTTGCCTCTGCCTCTTTGCTGTTTTCTGCACCTCTTTTCAGCAATTTTCTCCTTTAGATCCCTGTCCCTCCCAACCTTAGATCTATTGGCCTATTTTCAGTGTGTTTTGATTAGATTTTTCCCTCTTTTAGACTATTTTTGAGAGACCTGCCTTCTTGGGTTTGATCGATGCATTGTTAGCTGTTAATTTTCTGTTCTTTCAGTCTTATTTACTTTTCTCTGCAGATTTATTTTCAGTTACGCAGCAAAATTTTTCTTTTACTCTCAAAATGTCTGGGTTTAAAAATTAAAATTAACACACGCCACACACTGACCCTAAGTGAAGAAGAGCCTGGTTAACACCACCTGGAAAAGACTTTAAAATCAATTAACATTGCACCTCTCTGCCCTTGTTTCGACATTGACCTCACTTGATTTTGCACCTCCCTGCCTTTGTCAATTTTTCTTCTTCCCATCATCATTGCGCCTCCAAGGCGTTTATCTCGGAGAGTTCTTGGCCTTCACCCTCAGTTTCCAGTTGGTTGACTTACTCCTTCCTGTCGTCGTCGAGTTAGTCCTCCCCTGAGTCCGCACTCCGACTCCTCTTCTGATTCTTTGAGTTCTCCCCCGGGGGCATCTCACTCTGCTGATGGTATCGTTGGAGCTCTTTCCCATACCTACGCTCAACATCTTATGGGCTATGGTTTCCCTCCGAGAGGGGCCAACACCTCTAGCACTTTCCCCCCTCTAGGTAGCATGTATCTAGGATACGGCATGCCTCCTCATTTTTCCCACCCTCCTGCTTACCTCAATGTTGCCCATCCTAACCCTTATCCTTACCCATATCCTAGTGTCCCAGTTCCTCCAGCATTTGGACCTCCAAATCCCTTGCCTTCTTAACCCCCACAACAGCACCTATTACCCTCTCCAGGGCAAGTATTTGCACTGCAGGGCACGACTAATCTTCCTTCTTCTCAAAGAAAGAGGAAAAGCAATCAAAATCAATCTGCCTCTGGTAATTATGGATCCAATCCTCCCAGTATTGATTCTAACATTGCTAACCAGCCACAGGGCTCTCAGCCCAAGCTGAACAGGCATCTTCACGCCAATAAGCCCTATTCATGTTGCGGTGTTTATGGTCATTACACTCATGATTGTCCCCTATTACAACTAATGCGGCAGATGTGGGAGTCTCTGGCTACATTACAGGGAAAACATTCCTCCCCTACTGTTCCTCCCAATGCGGCTACTTCTAAACCCGCCGTGTTTACTGATCCTATCCCTCAACAAGGATTTGTGGCTACTAAACCTCCTCATGCCCCGGTAACCACTCAACCTTCCCCTTCTGGCTCCTCTGATTACCAGATTCTCATGATGTATTCTAACCAACGTCTCACCATCGACCTTACCTTCAAACTCGGTCTTGTCAGTACTCCACGCCTCCCGCTCCATCTGTCCCCGAGTCCCCATATTCAGGTCCTACCGAGCCTCTGTCAACACCCAATGGTCCCTTGCAGATCCCTCAGCCCAAGGCTGAGGTTCATACCAAGATTCCTAAGGGCCCATTATGCCAAAATGTTGCCTCTGGTCGAGCTGCCCATTCATATAGAATAGTAGCTGATCTGGCACAATCCCCTACTGCCATTTCAACACTGGAACTCCTCCAGTCGTGTCCTTCCCAAAAGAAGGATCTACTATCTACCATGGGTGCTATAAATCCTGCTAATGACCAATTGATTGTTTTCGATACCCGTCAGTCAGACCATCCCCACCTCCCTGCTTTTGTTGCTTTCCAAATCCCAGTCAAAATCCGAAAGGCCAACATCGCTTAGTGTATTATTGATGAGGAGGCATCTACATGTGTGATGTCTGCTTCAGTTTGGAAACAACTTGGATCTCCTGAGCTGGCCCCTTCCACAATCAACCTTCATGCGTGGGATGGCCATGCCTCCCAGCCCATTGGCCTATTCCGTAACTGTCCTATCACCCTTGCGGGCAAGACTGTTTGCGTTGACGTTGAAGTTATCGACACCCCTCTTTATTATAACATTATTTTGGGGCGTAGCTACACCTATGCCATGTCTGTTGTCCCATCCGCAGTCCACCGCAAGATTTTTTTCCCTCATAATGGAAAGATTGTCACCATCGACCAGTTGACATATCATGAACAAAAATCTCAGACCTCCCCTGAGTCCACCATCTCTTCTGTCACCAATAATCCAACCATTGATTCTTTGACCAGTGTTTCCCCCAGCGTCTACACAGACTCCTCCTTGCTTGGAACCATCCTGGGTCCTCCCCCTTCTCCTGTCTCTAATCATAGCTTGGCGAATGTTTGCATGATGCAATCATCTTGGGCTGACCTTAAGCAACCCACTTTAGCTAGTCAGCAACCTCAAACTAACCCCCCCCAACCAGCTCCTAGCCCTTTTCCCCCACTAGCCAGCCTTCTTCCTTCTAAATATTCTTCTACAAATAGTTCCCATGCGCCTCTTTCCCCTCCTGGATCAATTCCACTCGATATCAACCACCTTGGCACCATTCCTCCTGGCCATTACCCCGCTGGTCAGATACCTTTCCTTGCTCCCCCTCCCAGAGTTTATTCGGTTCCTATCATGGCCACCTTATCCCTCCCCAAATTGACCCTAGGTATACCCATCTGGTACCTTAACCCTCCAACCACTACCCCACCTGGTCACCCTAAACCTTACCTTGCTTTGACACTGGTTCAACCGCTCGCCTTAGCTTCTTACATTGCTACAATGCCCCCAACAACTCAACAGAACCCTTCTCCTATTGTGACAGCTCTGGAAAATAAAGGAAAAACTCGCAAGGGGGCATCCAACGACAAGGCTACCCCGTCGCACCCTGCCCCCCCTCGGCCGCCAAAGCACGCTATCGAGTGTGCCTTGTGCGATGTTGTTGGTCATGCCACCCATACATGTCCTGAGTTACCGCATCTCAAGACCATGGTCAATGAAATGTTTCTGGAATCCGATATCCCTGAGGTATATGTCACTATACCTGATTCAATTCCGAAACTTAAAAACTTGCGCACCGATCACCCTTTTTCTTTGTGCAATTTCCATGGCCATTATACTCATCTCTGCCCCCGCCTTGACGAGTATCGTTCCTCTTTAGACGCATACCACCAATTCAAAGCCACACTTGACCCTAGACCTTCTTCGCTAACACCAGACAACATGTCTACCCCAATTAACATTTCCCATCCTGATATTGAAATGACCTAATCTTCAGCCAGCATTTCTTACCTCTTATCATTACCACGGTCCTCGGCGACTGAACCCTTAGTGCCTTCCCCTGATGTTTTTCCTGACCACCCATATGCTTACTCCTCTGTCACCCCACATGACGTCATGCATGTGAGCTTTTCCCCCCACAATCAGGAGTCTCATATTTCTACCTCATCAGGTGATCCTCTTCCCTCCACTCTTCCCATCTTCTAGTCAGATGAAGACATTATGGCAGCCATGACCAAACCTGATTTTCTATGGGATGATATGCATCATCATGCATACTTCCTCCCACATCAATCCCATGACCAATATGCCGTCGAATCTAAAGAATTCATTCCTGATAAAGTCGATTGGTTAAAAAACCCCATCCCTGCACCTGACGCTTTCAAAGAAGGTAATATGGCCAATATCTCTCCTACCATCAAAATAGACATTTCTGTCAAACCAGGAATCGAAGAACATATCACCTTGGGCACCCAATGCACTCTAGAGGAAATTGAAGCCTACACCAAACTCTTCAAATAATTTCATGATATCTTCACCTGGTCCTACTTAGAAATCCCCGGACTCGATCCAGCCATTGTCGAACACCATATCGACACATGGCCTGATGCCAATCTAGTCGGTCAAAAATTGAGACCCATTCATCCCTCCAGATGTGAAGCCATCAAAGCCGAAATCGATAAGCTCAAGCAGGTTGGTTTCATTTATCCCATCGAATACACCACTTGGGTGTCCAACCCAGTTCCCGTCCTCAAAAAACAAGGCACCATCTGTGTTTGCACCGACTTTCGCGATCTGAACAAATATTGTCCCAAAGACAACTTCCCCATACCATTTATTGACCAAATCATTGATGAGTGTACGGGGCACGAGGTTCTATCCTTTATGGATGGATTATCTGGATACAACCAAATCATTATCCGTCATGTTGATCAACTTAAAACTGCATTCATTAGTCCGTGGGGCACTTTCACATACCAAGTCATGCCATTTGGCCTTAAAAACGCCGGTGCCACTTTTCAACGCGCCATGTCTTATTGTTTCCATGAATTAGCTCATATTATCCTTGCCTATTTAGACGACCTTATTGCGCGTTCTAAACATCGGGCACAACACCTCCATGATTTGCGTACCATTTTCCTCTAATGTCGCAAGTATAATATCTACCTTAACCCATTGAAATGTGTCTTTTGCGTTCCCGCCTGTCATCTCCTAGGCTTAGTGTATAAGGAAGGTATAACTCTCGACCCTTTGAAGGTTCAGGCCATTCTTGAACTTCCTATTCCTCATACCTTACACCAGCTACAAATTCTCCAAGTTATAGCTAATTTTCTTCACCTATTCGTTCCTGACTATGCCACTACCGCACATGGGTTCCTTAGACTTCTTCGATCTAACACCCCATTTTTCTGGGATACCTATGCTCAAGAGTCCTTTGACGCCCTCAAACATGCTCTCACATCCGCTCCCTTGATCCGTCCTCTTGACTTTGACTGGGACTTCAATCTGTACATCTCCGCTTCCACCTATTCGGTTGCTGGTGTCCTTATCAAGGAGGATGATAACAGTATTGAACATGTGATCTATTATGTCAGTAAGAACCTTGCCGTTCCACCTGTGTCCTACTCACATGAATAAAAATTAGTGCTAGATGTCGTGTTCTTGGTCCAAAAACTGCGTCATTACATCCTCATGCATTCCACCAAGGTTGTGACTAGTTCCAACCCCATGGCTTTCCTATTGAGTCGACGCATCCTCAGTGGGAAGTACGCTCGTTGGGTCGTTATCCTTCAAGAATTTGACCTCAAATTTGCACCCCAAAAAGTAAGAAAGGTTTATTCTTCGCTGAACTCATTTCTGAATTACCTATCGGTATGCAAGGTACTCTAATTAATGATGCTCTTCCCGATGAACATTTATTCGCCATCACCATCGACGACCCTTGGTATGGTGACATCCTTACTTACTTGCGAACCAAAAAGTTCACCCTTCACCTTGATCGTGATGCTCGATGACGTATCCGACACCAAGCCCCTCACTACCTTCTGATTGGTGATGACCTTTATCGTCGTGGAGTAGATATTGTCCTTCGTCGTTGCCTCACACACGCTAAAGCTGAGTAAGTCCTCAATGCCTGTCATAGGGGTTATTTTGGCGGCCACCTCTCCGGTCTCACCACTGCCAAAAAAATCATGTGCGCTGGGTATTTTTGGCCTTCTCTCTTCAGTGATTGCATTGAAATAGTCAAGCACTGTTCCAATTTCCAGCATTTCGCCCCTAAGGCACGAGCTCCTCCAGCTCCCCTCCATCCCGTTGTCACAGCTGGTCCTTTTTGTAAATGGGCCATCGACTTTATGGAGTGTCGACCTCCATTTGATGGTAACCACAAATATATCAGCCTGGCAGTTGACTATTTCACAAAATGGGCCGAGGCTATGCCAACATTCAAAAATACGGTAGCCACCACAGCCCTCTTTTTCTTTAACCACGTCATTGCTCGATTCGGGGTTCCAAAAAAATTGGTCTCTAACCATGGCCGAAATTTTGAAGATGAGATATGGCATGAGCTATCCTCACTATTGGGTTTTGAGCACCAATATTCATCATCCTATTACCCCCAAGGTAATGGCCAAGTTGAAGTGGTCAACAAAATTCTTAAGACCATGCTTCAATGAATGGTGAATAAGCACAAAACCAATTGGCATCTTATGCTCTTCCCTAATTTGTGGGCTTATAGAACTTCTGTTAAAACCGCCACTGGTTTCACTCCTTTTCACCTTGTTTTTGGCGAGGAGGTAGTCTTACCAATCGAGTGTGAAATTCCTTTCCTTCACTTGGCCATCAAACTTCTCCCTGATACCCAACCTCTAGAAAAATGACTCATCATATGCCTCTGAAGACCGTCGTGTTGCATTGCAAACTCTTGAAGCGGCCAAAAAGTGCACCAAAGCTCAATATGACCGAAAAGTACACCTTCGCACCTTTCATGAAGGTGACCTTGTTCTAGTATATGACCAGGTGCACAATGCTCTCGTTCATGGGAAGTTTGACTCATTATGGCTAGGTCCTTACATCATCAGTAAAGATCTTGGTAAGGGGCATACCTTTTAGAGGACTTTGAAGGCCACCCCCTTCCTAATCCTCGCAATGCACTCTACCTTAAGAGATATTACCCTTAGCATTTCCCTTTCGAAATGCATGTTTTATTTTCTTTTAGATAGCTAGCATCTATTTGTTTTTCATGATTCAATACTTCACCAGGACACATGTTGTCCACGAAGAGTCACTCTACCTCTCCTCAAATCGGATTTCCTCACTTGCAACACTTTTCCTTGGGGCACTGCTTTGCCTCCATACCTGTTCTTGTTCGTGTCGATTTCCATCATGAGATACCATCTTGTACTCATACTTTTATGGTCCCCTTTGGATCTTTTCCCACTTCATCATCATAATTAGTGTTAGTCTGTCAGTCACTCTACTATATTCTCTCGTGCCTTAGTTGAGGATCCCTTATTTCCTCACCTACGACAGACCTCCTTCTGCCAACATCAGCTCATTCACTCCAGAAGATAGGTCTAGAGAATGGTGTACCTTGGTTCCATCTTCTCCACTTGTTCGGATCCTCGGATCAGACAACAGGATTTATCATTACCCTATGACTTGATTGTTTCTCCAGCTCCTTTCAGCATGATCGAGATTCGTATACTTGATGGTCCAGTGATGCAGCAACCACTATTGGTGATTCCACAGTATGTGTGAGATGTCTCAACCCTCATGAGGGGGTGGCCCTGCAGGTAGCCCCCCACATGCCCAGATGACCTCTTCATTGTAGCCTTCGATGCAACTCCCTATATTTGATGATGATGGCCTTAGCCACTTGCAAGACCTTTTTGATTTGCATGTATCAGTTAGATTTTGCAAGCCCTTCCCCATGTATAGGGGGAATTTGGTTTGTATCTGTATTTCATGTACTTAGATATTATTGTATAAGTCCTGGTTGTTATCCCAGGCACAGCATGTATGTGGGATACATCATTTTGTCTTTCTGGCTCGTGTTAATGCCAGCATGTACTTTATAGTCCGGTCCCTTATTTACTGGACACACTATTATTTTGTAATTTGTCTCGGAAGGCATAGGTATGCATCCCCCGCCACCTTTAGCATAGGTACCATCTCATAAACTAGAGACTTGTTGCACCTGTAAGTCTCGTCTCCTCAGGGTCTAGTCCTTTAGCACATTAGACTACCTTACATTTCTCTCTCTGACTTCTCTCTTGATGTCTGTTGATTGAATTCTTACAACGTACTTCGGTCATACGATTTGCTCCTAACACTCGTATGCCGGGGGAAAATCTGTTACACCATTTTTTGGTCATCTAACCTATTATCATTAGATGGACCCAAGTACACCATGTAAGACCAATTTTACCCTAAGTAAAATTGCTTTCACTATGTGAAATAACTTAGTAAAACACCTTTATTAAGTTGTTTATGGTCCAAACAGGAAACCCCAAAAGGAAATAATAAACAAATCTATATTTGTTTATATTTCCTCAAGGAATAATTAGTTAAACATCAATTTAATTATTATTCCTGGTCATATTTAACCCAAAACAAGGAAATAAATTAAATAAATCCTTATTTATTTGATTATTTCCTAGGAATAAGTTATTTAAATCCTATTTAAATAATATTCCTAGTTAAATTTGACTAAATCATTTATAAATAATTAAATAAATAATTATTTATTTAATTATATTCCCACCATTTCCTTAAAATAGTAAATAAATCATTTATTTATTTATTATTTATAAATAAAGGAATTGACCTAAGTCAAAAATCCTTTTCCCTCCAACAAATATAATAAAATATTCCTAAAAGGTGGTTCTAGAATTTGGTTAATAATATTTTATTCATGCACCAGGTTCTAGACCACCCTAATATTTTGTTATAAATAGAAGGGTTTTCCCATTCACTTGTCACCTTTCATTTGCATATTAGATCACTCTAGATCTATACTCTTGGTCTGACTTTGAGCCATTATCATTGTCACATTCTCCATTTTTTCTTTGTGAGCTCCCTTTGAGTTCTATGTTTGTCGGGGTTTTCTACACCAACAAGAGAGAGAAGTTTTAGATCTAAAATACTGAGGACTTTCAAGAACCCATCCCATTGAGGAGAATTGGAAACACCTTTCTTGTTTTCCTCTTAGGTGCCCCTTTAATATAAAAATGCTTTCAAATATATTGTTCTTGTCTTATCTATTAGATGCATGGAACAACATTTTATTCTCACTGCTTAATGTCTTTTATGAATAGATCTGGATTTGTGTAGCTTTATTTGGATCAAACAACAGTATATTTAAAGATATTCACAGCCATAATTGATGTTAGGGCTATTTGTTATGCATAGCTAAAGTGGTCTTTTTCCGATGAAAGATTCATACTAACACATAGTTTTATGAGGTTGAAGAAAATACGGGTTTTATGAAGTGGATGAATGTCTTTCTTGGCTTGATGGTGGAGGAGAATTGTGTGCAGGATTCCATAGCTTGGTGAACGGTGATGTTTCCCTGATTTTTTTATGTCTTCTTGTTTCCATTAATGTTTCATACTTCTTATTTGTTGTAGATTAGAAAAGTATATGTTGAGATATGCTCATGGAAGCACCTCAAACTTCCTATTTATTATAGCTTTGATGTTTTCTTCTTCTTGGTCATTATAAGGAATTCTTAATTGCTCCTTAGGTCCACCAAGAAATTGTCATTTTTTTCATTAATGGTCAGTATCTTAGCTATCAAATCTGATTCAAGGTATGCCCTACTTATTTGAAGTTCTCAAAACTCTATTTTGGAAAGCTTTGTATGAAATACTGATTACTTAGGTTAACTCAAAGAGGTCTTATTCAATCTCGCCCTTTTTCCATGCTTACCAACCTGTTTCACAGTTCCCAATAGTTTGATATATGTTTTTTAGGAGTTCCCTCTTCATATATTAAGTTATTTGTTTATCTTATATGTTTTCCCAATAGCTGAAAGGTGAATTTATAAAGTTAGGAGTTATTATGCTTCTATGTCTCACCTGAATGTTTATCTTTTATGTTTATCAGCTTGAGTATTATTCATAGAGATTAATGGTTTGCCCTATCTCATCAGTATTTTCTTTCAAGCTATATATGTTTAAGAATTATTCGTTTTTCACAAGCTTAATGTTCATTTCACCTCATACCTCACCCAAAGGATCCATTGAACTTGCTAAATCAGCCCTATAGTACACCTTGTCCATCATTTAGACATCCTTGACTTTATCTAGCCCCATAGCCCTGTTGATTTGATACACTCTCCTTCTATTTTTTCCTACTTGATCAGTTTCACCTCAAAACCAAAACAAGCCAAAATATACTTAACAAGTAGCCTAAAATCAAACATACAAAGAGAACAAGTTCACATCCTTCACATAAAAGGGAGAGCCCTCTCTGAGTCCACGAAGGCTTGGTCCTAGGACTCCAAATATTGGCCTGATGTTACCTTATCATTTGGTTTACCAATCTGCCAAATTACGGGAATCCAACATAATAGCGATCACGGTGGGACACAGTGAGTACATAACAGCCTAGAAAACTCTTGTAGACTCATTTTTCCTTCAAAATTAAAATCAAACAAGCAACCTATAAAGCCATTAGAGTAGACTCTCTTTGTTTCACCACCTTATCTAAGTGATGAGTCAGGTATAGGACACTCTTATAAACTAGGCTACATATAAAAAACTCTATAAAAAACCTCACAAAAAACATCCCTAGATTGGTTTCTATCAGTCATTGGCAGTGGACCATAAAAACTTGTCTCTACAAGAAAAAGACATTCACATGGCAACTCCACTAGCCTCCAATAGGCCTAATACTCCATTCAAATACTAAAAACTTCCATAAGCCTACTATCCTGTCAATTTACCCTTCCAATCCAAAAAACATGATGCAGTCTCTGAAATTAGTGGCAAACTAGGTATTACTTAGAGCTTCAGAAAACTTCATCAAAACATAAAAACTCAACTAAATAGTCTAAGAACAGAACTCTAGCTTTCTCACCATCCTAGAAAAATTATGATCTAGCTTTAGAACACTCTTACAAGTTTTTGGTTTACATAAAATTTCTAAAAAAAAAGAAAAATTCTTAAAAAAATTTCCTTTGTCAGTATTGGTGGTGGACCATAGACTTCAAAATCACTAAAAACATCCACCTGGTGACTCCACTAGCCTCCATTAAGTTTTTTCAACTATTACTAGCATCCATAAATTCCTAGAGAGGATAGCCTTCCAAAAGCAATCACAACTGTCATCCTCTCTAATTTTTGAATTTGAAATTTGGCTTCACAAAGAATTAATACCAGATCTCATCCGGACCCAAATCCTCCTATCATAGTTGATTACCCATAAAATATTTTATGGAAAACTTCTAAAACTGGAAACTTAGCTACCGATAGGACTATTCACAAAGAAATCTCTGTACCCAAACATCTTACATCCTTACAAGACCCACAGTTTGAATTGTGTCCCGCAAAAAGCCTTTTTAGAAATAAGTCACAAAGTAGAATCGACCTTGCCGATCTCGAACCCTTAGACTTACAACAGATTCCTAGCAGAGAAGCCTCACCCATTACACCACCTGATTTTCAGCTTCTCCACCACTTTGGCTCTTTCCACCCCAAGTTTGCTCAAAATTAGTTTACAAGTCCAAGTACTTCCTCCACACCCATTCACACCACCACTGTGAAAATCACCTCATCCCATACTACAAATCCTCCCACTGTAAATCCATCATCAGCTCCCATCATGGTAGCATGGTATGCACCCTTAGTGTTACCACAGCCTTTGGTACCTTTGCCAAATGATTACCAATCCAGAATCCCACACTTCACCAGGGCTGAATCCACTACCGCCTAAGAAAATGTAGATAGAATCAATGGTGCTTTTCACTATATGGAACTAGAAGAAGAAACCATGAAGATAAGGATGTTCACCCAAAGCCTAGGAGGAGAAGCCAAAAAATGGTTTAAAAACTTGACTCCTAATAGTATACATGATCTCCCATCACTTTATCAAACTTTCGTAAACAGATGGGAAATCAAGAAAAATCCCCTTCAAATTCTTTCTGAATATAAGAATCTTAAAAGGAACACAGGGGAAAGTGTTCAAGACTATTGCACTAGGTTCAACAGTGTCTATAATGCCCTCTCTCCTCACATGAAACCTCCACCCGGCCTAGCACTAGTAAAATTTTTGGAAGGTTTCGATCCATACATGACATATCAGTTAAGAGAAAGAGACCCCACGACTTTAGAATAAATGAAAAACGGAGCTATTAGTGCTTAAACCAACATCATTGAAAAGAGGGCTAGGATGAGATCATAAAATAAAGTCACTTACCGAGATGAGGCCATGCCTTCCACTTCCTCTTTAGATTCCAAAATAGATAACCTGGTTAGGACCATGGAGAGAATGATGGAAATAATAAATCTAAGTGAAAGAGCACCTCCTAGGGACAACCAACCAAACTCCCAAAACAGAAACTGGAATCAGAACCTTAGAAGATATCTGCCTCAAATCAAACCAAGAGAAAATGATCAACAGATCAGAGCACCCTTCCAAGATAACTATGTTGATGAAAGGGAAAGAGATATTGAACAACCAGATGAAAATCATCTAAACTTGATAGGCTCTGATAACGAGGGTGAGGTTTTTCTCACAAAAGAAGAACAAGGTTTTTTCTCCTCAAAACAAGGTGGAAAAAATTATGAGGATCTCGAAATAGGATTGCAAAATTCCATAATGGAAGTCCATAGGAAATATGATCTTAGGAGTAAGAAAAACCAAGAAAACTCTAAGAAAAATAACTCAGACATTGTTGTTAAGAAAGCTCCCGAAACCATTCTTAAAGGAACAACAAATAGTAGCAACGCTATGGCTAAGAAAACTGATCAGAACAAAGACAAAACTAGCCAAACAAACCTTGACGCAAGCTATCATAGTACCTCTACTAGGGCCCCTGAGAAAACTTTATTGAAAAAAGCCCCAAATCAAATTTAGCAAGATAAAATGATAGAAAAGGTTATGGCTGAAAAAACTGAAGAAAATATATCTAAAATACAAGTACTTTTCAGTTTTGAAGGGGAAATTTCCAAAATTAAGATCACCATGCCACTCACTGAAATGATTGCCCAAAGCTCATACAAATCCCAGGTTCTAAAGGTCCTAAACATAGGAAATGATGCAGACACTTTACACCCAGCTGATGACACTCCTGAGTTGTTATTTGGACCAAAAATATAAGGAAAATTTCAAGAAGGTACCATTCCTCCTTTTAACATTAGCCTGAATGTACACGACCAAATCCTACAAAATTCCATGCAAGATTCTGGGGCTTCTCACAATCTCATGCCAAAAGTAGTGATGGAAAGATTAGGCCTAGAAATAAGAAAACCTTACAAAGACTTGTACTCATTTGATTCGAGCAGAGTCAAGTTTTTAGGCCTAATAAAAGATCTTTGTGTCAATCTGGCACAAGTACCTGCTAAACACCTGGTCATGGATATAATGGTAGCCGACATCCCTCCGAAGTATGGAATGCTTTTATCCAGGTCTTGGGGAGCCAAGCTTCAAGGAAATATTCAACTAGACATGTCTTATGCCACCATACCTGTGTTTGATCAGACAAGAAGATTATACCAAGAATCACACATGAAGTATATGGTTAGCAGTCAAGAAAGGCTAAACAACGTACCTCTTTATTCTATACATTCAGACCTTAACTCTTTCATTCTACATACCGATGAGGAAATTGATGAACATCTAGGTGAAGTTCAAACAAATCTAGGTACACCACATCAGGCACTCCAGTTTCTCTATGATGAGCTCGACACTCAAAGCTATCATGACCCAGAAAATTTGCATCCTGATAAAAACAAACTTGATCTGCAAGAACTAGAAAATGAGACTTCAAAAACAAAAAACAGTTTAAATTCTCAAGCAAGTTTTTCAAACCAAGGACAAACCTAAAAAGTGCAATTGCCCCCCTTTTCCTATACAGAAGTACTAGAAAACCTGCATGAAACAAAAATCTTTGGAAATCAGGGTCAAGAAAGCCTCATTTTTTTACCTTACCTAAAAACCTTGCCATTCAAAGACTCTATTCCTTGAAATGATAATTTAACCATTATAAGCACTTCTGTAAATCCTAAAAAGGTGTCTCGTAAATTTAATATTGAGGGTTTTGATGAAAAAATTCTTGAGATACCCGAGTTGATTGAGTTGTCTAAAATCTTTTCATTACACAAAAGACTAAGAGGTGCAAGACTATGCAAAATTTTTCAAGACACTAGTATGTTTCGAGAAACTAGTTTCAAACAAAGTGACACCACCACCTTCCCAAGAAATCACCTTTTCAAAAGAGAACACAAAAACTTTGATCAGGCATTATCATTTAAAAAGAAAAGAGCTGGACATAAGATGTGTTTAGATTTTAGAGACCTAGATAAACCATCCCTAAACACTCACCTCCTTCCAAAAACAGATCATACTACACAAAAGATAAGGGTTTCTAACCATGTGTCCTTGCATGATAGTATTTTAGGATACCATCAGATGATATCACTTCAAAACAATTAGCTCAAATTTTTCAAGTTCATAGGAAGCAGTTTCAAGTTCAAACCAACTTTTTCCAATCTAAAGGACATCAGAGACACCTTCCAAAGAACTATGTTTCCAGTCCTAAATTTCTTCACTATGGTATATATTGATGATATCATCATTTGTTTTAAAAATGAAAAAGAATACCTATTCTACCTAAAGAAGAGGTATAACAGAAGCAGCAATGGAGATCAAGAGTGTAAGGAAAAACATCAAGAAAAACATGAGTTTTTTTAAAAATCCTTCGAAAAATCCTTATGCTATGTTTAAAAGTGAGAATAGCCCTGAGTTTTCTTTTCAAAAACTGAATGGACCAAGAGTGTTTGGAGATCCCTTTGAAGATAGGATGCTAAAGTACCACTGCTGCAAAAATCCCTAGTTTTTAAATTTTCACTCATTGTACGTATCACTGTTTGAAGAAAAAGTCAGAATTCAGAAAATACAAAAAAAACAGAAAAATTAGAAAAAGAGGGTAGATTCTAAAGAAGTACAACCCATACCCAAAAAATAGTTATACTGAAAGTGCGCAAGTCTAAATTCCACTACTAGTGCCAAAAGTATGTCTTGTTTAGTTATCTAGCCTAATCATAGTTGAGCGTGTTTTAAATTGATTGTTGATAAGTTAGTGAAAAGAATGATAGTCAAAATTATGAAAGCTTGACTTATCAAAGAAAGTAGATTAGGAAAGAATGAAACTGGTTACACACGCTCAAAACATAACCAAAGAGGAAAATAGGGATGAAAAGCAAACTTTCTAGATCTCGTTTTGTACAAAAATAACATTTATGTGCAGCTTGTTGTTATGCCACAAACACATGACAAACCAAACTGTCTAATCCTGATTTGGTCACATTTTCAATTTCATGTTTTTAGTCTAGTGAATGAAATCCTATCAAATAGCTTAATCTTGACAGTTGATCTAGTATAGGTAGAGAATCAAAAGGATTTCATTAGCTTAATCCGATCTCTTGGAAGATATAAGTGTAGAAGAAGATAGTTTCTTTTCTCTTTCAAAATAAAATGTCAATGGGTTTTCCA
Source organism: Pinus albicaulis (assembly GCA_034641835.2). Lineage (NCBI taxonomy): Eukaryota > Viridiplantae > Streptophyta > Pinopsida > Pinales > Pinaceae > Pinus > Pinus albicaulis. Next base: position 1,208,186,710 of record CM076577.1, read on the forward strand.
GTTCAAGTGCACCCGAAGAAGAAAAAATGTTAGGCAAAGTAGGTGGGTAGGTAAAAGTGAAGTTGAGCTAATCATGCTTTCATTTTTTCAAAGCACCATTTCAGGAAAGCAGTAATGAAAGAGAAAATTGCACCAATGGATGAGGCACTGGTCTCCACAAGCCAAAGATCTACAATTCTGGGCACCTCCCGAAAAGTAGGTGCCCTCCCCAAATGGAGCCACTGTTAGTCATCAGTATTTTTTAGTTGTTTAGATGACTATGTTCTTTATCCAGGTTTTCTAGAAACTAAACTCAAACAATCATTTTGTCCTCTAGAAATCCCCTCAAATAAATTTTTCACTTTCCCCTCTCTTGTCTGCTGTGATTAGCTTGGTAATCCTCTCAAAACCCCATCCTAGACTAGTAAGCCTTAATCTGTCCATGATTATTAATTCTGTCTTTAAAAATCTTACTTCCGATGCCTGAAATATTCCTATTTCACAAAAACTGTCTGGCCACAATGGGTTAAGTCTTTCCTTGTATTTTTCCCGCTGCCCAAGTCATTGTTAATATCAAAAGTCTGTCTAGAAAACCTTTCACAGTAATGACGAAGTGTCTAGTTTTATAGGTGATGGTGCTTAGGTAAAATATCTAAAAGGCCCTATGTCTGGTTTAAAACTCTGTTTTTAACCATTAGTCAAGAGCCCTTTCCTAAAAACCTTGCTAAAAAATATATTTAGTCTTCCTTAAGTCATGCACTATCATGTATCCTTCATTTCTATTTCAACAAAACTCAAATGGTAAAATCAAGAAAAGCAGAGCTGATAGGATCATTTTTTTCTAAAAATAAGGTGCTCAAACAATCTCCAAGGTGGCCATCCTAAACCAAACAGTAAAATCTGCCAAGACTAAGTCACCCTATCAAATACATCTTTGCACGGATGTCTTGATGTTTGGCCTAAATCAAAACAGGGCAAAAGAGAGGCACCAAAGAAAGGCTTCAGGCAAAGATAGTTGGCGTTTGCATAGAGGTATAGTGAGCTAAAAATACAAAAAAATCAAATTTTTCACTACAAATCAGGGATACCTAGAATATTTCAGAACATCATCCATAAGGGTTAAAAGCACAACAAACTGGATGCTAATGCAGAGGTCTTGATATCACTGTAAGAGGTAACATACTGCGCATTCAATTCTTTGTGAAAAATCTTAGAAAAATCAGTGATATGTGAACAACATGGCACATTTTGGCAAAGGTGCCCTTAAGATAATTTTATGCCTCAAAACATAAATAAGATGAAAGGGACAACTACCCTGTTTCCATGCCCCTGCAAACAAGAAAAAAATCATTAGAGGCGTCATCAAAGGAAAGACTAAGACTACTACAAAAAGGACAGTCACACTAAAGAAGAAGAAAGCAAGCATGTTTTGTTCAAAAACACAAAATCTATTTTTTGACCCCACAGTGGAAAGTCTGCTCAGACATTTTCAGAAATTTGGAGAGAAAAATAAACAGGCATAAACACCTAATTCATCAACATCATACGGTGTAAATTTTTTTTGAAGTTATCTCCTAAAGATAAGTGAAAGAGTACAAAGTCCACTAAAATCAAATATGTGATTTTGAAATCCAAAAGGTGAGAAAGACTGATTTTAAAGGATCTAGGTTCCATTTTCATTTAAAGAATGACAATCAGGGGATGTTAGTTAAAAAGTCACACAAAAGACAATCAAAGGAAAATGATGGAAAAGAGGAGTTAGAACTTTACAAAGGTGGGTTTTTGCTCAAAATTATTTCAAAAACAGGGATATAAATAAGCCCCAATGGCCTTTTTCTTCATTTTCCACCTTTGGAAAAGAATTAAGTGCTTTAAAATCCATGGAGAATAGTTTCGGGCATAAATATGGAGATGTTGCATGCCTATAAACAATCGCTACGCGCCTGTAGGAATGCCCAATGCAACTTATCACTGGACGATGGACACCTGTACACCGGTACTGTGCGTTCTTCTGACTGCTCGGCGTGTAGGAAGGTTCACCCGAAAGCGCCCAAGCCACCACCTAACAGCTATGCAGGGGCTACCTAGGCCCAATGGTGTTGCATGCTCAGCACTCCTCATTTCGCATAGCCCGCGTGCAGAGGCCGCCTGGGCCAAGGGTGTTGCGTGCCCACCATTACATTTTTCGTATACTCCATGTGCAAGCCCACCCGGGCCAAGGGTGTTGCACGCCTAGCACTGTGCCCATCACACATGTCACATGCAGAGGCCACCTAGGCAGACACTACGCACCTGAAGGAAAAGCACAACACCACCTAGGAAAGCACAGAAAAGGCCAAAATTGCCTGTTTTCAATAGAATTGGTTTCTTATCACAAAGAAGAGTTACAAGAGGTATTTTTCATCAATTTGTATCTCCTCATCGATTTTTTGAACTATTAAGGTGCCAAGTAAGGTTAAATTTGAGTCTAAGGCAGTTTGAGGAAAAAATTTAAATGTAAGAGTAGCCTTTCCTGTTTTGAATATCCAGCTCTATTTTAAAGGTCTTAAGACTCCTAAAATCCTCTCTCCTCTGCACTTCATCTACAAAAATTCTTTTGTTTCAAACAATTGAAATAAAAATAGCCTAGTCATTATGTCTCAAGAAGAAAGTGATGAGCCTCAAAGACCAAGAAGATAGGCCAAGAAAGGAGGCAAGCCCAACAGATTTGAGACTACAGACATCAAAGAGCTGATTGCCTCACCTTCTGTTTTGTCTTATTCCAAGAATTAGGGTGTTTTGAGTTCTACAACAAGGTACAAGAAATAAAAAACCATCCTAAATTGACTGAGTTATTTTCCTTAAGGCTTCACAAGCATAGGGTTCATATGGCAGGGTTAAATTTTGAGTTGACCCCCAAAACTGTCTCCAAAGCCACTAGGATCCCTTGCATAGGGGAGAAATGGTTTAAAGAAACACATCTTGGCTTGATCCATTATCATCCTTTTCTAAAGCCTAGTTGTCAAGCTGAATGTAAAGCCATTATTCCTTTTTCCCATCTACTGGATAGATATGCTCTCCTTCTGAAGATTGTCATGAAATAATTTACCTGTGAGGGTTGTTTCTCCCGAATCTACTCCTATCATATTAGACTCCTCATGCACTTCACTAGGACCAAGCTGTTGAACTTACCTTATTTCCTTTACAAAAGCATTGAAAAGATGTCCACCATCATGAAAAATAAGCCTCCAGCTCAACAGATGGAAAGCCTATTTCATCACTCTCTTGTCAAATCATTATAACTCACCAATTGGAGCAACAAGGCGTTCTTTGGGAAGCCTTTATCACCCATGATGACTTTATCTCTTCATCCTCCATTCCATTGCAAAATGTGCCATCTTCTTCTCAAAATATTCCTCATACTCCTTCATCACCCTCCACTGACTATGTTTCTCTTTCCTCTCATGAATCACTCTCCCAAGCAAACATTCTTCAAACAACTTCTCCAAACATAAGTGATCCTGAAGAAAGCAGTGATAGCCCTAAAAGAAGCACTGTTGATCCGGAAGAAAGCACTGATGATCAAAGTTAGGAAAAGCATGAGGAACATGAGAGTGAGGAAGAAAGCAGTGATAATCAAAAGGAATATGAAGGTGAGGAAGATGAGAGTGAGAAAAAAGATAATGAAAATAAAGGATGAAATGGCCTTGAAAAAAGCAGTGGAGGCCCTAAAGAAAACAATGATAATCAAAATGAATCAAGGAGTGATGATCACAATAATGAAGACAAGGGAGATGATACAAACATTGAGGGCAAAGATGATGAAAACCTTGAGGAAAAGAGTGACGATAATGGAAAAAACAACATAGAAGATGAAGATAGCAAAGGGGGAGATGAAAAAAACATCATAGAAAATGAAGACAGCAAAGGGCAGCATAGTAAAAATAGCAAAGACACTAGTAGCCAAGGACAAAAAAATAGAAACAAGAGCACAGAAAAGGACAAGAAGCAAGAGGAAGATAGTCACAACAAAGAGGAAATTGATGAGGACAGTCCAGAGACAGTTTTTAGAGTGGTCTTAAATACACAAGGAAATGATGGCAAAAGTCCTAATGATGAGAATAGTCAAGACATCAGAGAAAAGGGTAAAGACATGGACAACCTTGAAGGTGAAAAAATATCAGACTTGGGCACCTTCCACCAGACAGAAACAAAGCATGAATTTTCTACAGATCCTCCTTGTGGTAAGATCATTACAAATGTTGAAATTGATAATCCAAAGGACTTCCCACAACAAAGTGAGAGGGAGCTGTCCACTGAAAACATTCTTGAAGAAGAACACAATTCTAAGGATGTAGGTGAGAAAATTGAACAAGTCTAGTTGGTGACATCTCTCTTCATCCCTCATCAAAAATATGGGAAACATATGTTTGTTGCCTCCCATAGGCAAGGGGCCATGCACTACCCCCCAAAAGCAGTGAAAGGAAAAATCTCCAAAACAGTGACAGGTAAAGTCACTCAAGCAGTAAAAAGCAATGTCACCAGGGCATTAAGGAGAAGAGGTAAACTTCCAAAGAAAGGCAAGTGTGGATTTCCAAGAAAGAAAAGGGTAAGATGCCCATGAAAGACAAAGGCAAGAAGGAAATGGAAGAACAAGAAAGCAGCCATGAAAAAGAGAGGGAATTTGAACTCATCCACATTGACAATGATGAAGACAATGAAACAAGGATTCTTAATTCCCTCTTACAAGACCAGGATGTATAAGTTATAGATTTGGTGAACGATTTGGAAATATCAAAACATATCATTCATTTCCTACAAACACAAAATGCGCAAATGAGTGGCCAACTTGCCATTTATGAAGCCCAAGCACTCAAGTACAAAAGAGAGGCTCAGAAATCACAAGTGAATCTAGAATAGTACATGGGTTACTATGAAGAAGATGATGAATAATAAGTGCTAGCTAGGAAGAGGCCTAAGACTATGGGTCTTAAGAGAGCATTAGAAAAACAAAGAGAGGAAGAATCAGCCCAAATGCAGCAATTCCCTCTCACTGAGCTCCTAACCTTGGAAATTGAAAATAAGAAGGAATCCTGGCTTGAAAGGGAAAACTTGCATTTAGAGGCCAAATTGGAGAAAGCAAACAAGGATTTATGCTTACAAAGAAAGATGATCCAGCATTACGAAAAGCTAAATCAGTTTGCTAGAAAAAAGCTTAAAGCTGCCGAAAGGAGGCACCCAGCGCTAAAAGATGGAAAATACCAAGCTAGGCTTGGAATCTTGGCTCAAGCTTCATTACGAGTCTCAAGGGACCCTTGAGGGACTCACTTGCCGATTTTGAGCAAAGTTGGACACTTTTTGGTTTTTTGTGAATTTTTGAGCCTAGGAGCGCAACACCCTGGATGCTGCACTTATTCTCAGAGCATATTCAATAGAAAAAGTTTACATTTTTGGATTCCTTGGCACTAGGGTAAAATTCTCACAAAATTTCAGCTCATTTGGAGCTGTTTTGGTCCCTCAAAAGGTCCAAAAACAACCATATTTTCACCTTTCTGCCACTGTTTTTGAGTAGGTGTTGCACCCCTAGGTTTCTGCACCTTTTCCACATTTTGAGCAGCTTCCAGAGATCAGATTAGAAAAACGAAATTCTATTTGGAATGTAGACATCCATAGCTTTCCAATGGGCCATCACAAAGCCTTTTTTGACATCGGGAAGGCCTCCAAAACCTTGCTGCAAAAAGGCCTATTTTGGTGCTACGCGCCTGGAAATTCTGCTAAAAAAGAGACAATTTTCTGCATTCCTCTGTGACGACAAGGCAAATGTGTGTTAGGCAAGTTTTATCATGTATCTCAGAGCCTAAAAGTCAATATTTTGTTATTTTGGTCTGAAAGGGATATTTTGAAGAGATATTTTGTGCCTTGGACCTTGTAAGGCCTCAAGGGCAGTTTTAGATATTTTGCTTTGGCCAATTGCCTTTTAGCTGCTCTAGTAAGTTTTTTCTCCTCTTGGATTATATAAACCATGAGAATTCATTGTAAAATGAGGCAGAACTTGACATGTTAAGAGAAATACATAGTTTTATGAGCTTGAAGAAAATACTGGTTTTATGAAGTGGATGAATGTCTTGCTTGGCTTAATAGTGGAAGAGCATTGTGTACAAGATTTCATAGCTTGGTGAATGGTGATGTTTCCCTAATTTGTTTATGTCTTCTTGTTTCCATTAATGTTTCATACCTCTTATTTTCTGTAGATCAGAAAGTATATGTTGAGATATGCTCATGGAAGCACCTCAAGCCTCCTGTTTATTACAACTTTGATGTTTTCTTCTTCTTGGTCATTATAAGGAGTTCTTAAGTGCTCCTTAGGTCCACCAAGAAATTGTCATTTGTTTCATTAATGGTCAGTATTTTAGCTATCAAATTTGATTCAAGGTATGCCTTGCTTATTTTAAGTTCTCAAAACTCTTTTCTGAAACCTTTCTATGAAATACTAATTTCTTAGGTTAAGTCAAAGAGGTCTCGTTCGATCTTGCCCTTTGTCCATGCTTACCAACCTGTTTCACAGTTCCCGATAGTTTGATATATGTTTTTTTGGAGTTCCCTCTTCATATATTAAGTTATTTGTTTATCGTATATGTTTTTCCAATAGCTGAAAGGTGAGTTTCTAAAGTTAGGATTTCTTATGCTTCTATGTATAACCTGAATGTTTATCTTTTATGTTTATCAGCTTGAGTATTATTCATAGAGAATAATGGTTTTCCCTACCTCATGAGTATTTTCTTTAAAACTATATATGTTTAACACTTCTTTGTTTTTAACAAACTTAATGTTCATTTCACCTCATACCTCACCCAAAGGATCCATTGACATTGCTAAATCAGCCCTGCAGTGCACGTTGTCCATCATTTAGACATCCTTGACTTGATCTGACCCCATAGCCCTGTTGATTTGATAAAATCTCTTTCTATTTTTTCCTAATTGATCAGTCTCACCTCAAAACCAAAAAAAACCAAAATATACTTAACAAGTAGCCTAAAATCAAACATACAAAGTGAACAAGTTCACATCCTTCACATAATAGAGAGAGCCCTCTCTGAGTCCAGGAAGGTTAGGTCCTAGGACTCCAAATATTGATCTGATGTTACCCTGTCGTTTTTTTTAACAATATGCCAAATTATGGTACTCCAACACTTTCGTCTGCCTTGCCTGCTCCATTTCTACATCAATATCCTCCTCATCTGAGCTGGAGATGTCATCATCATCCCAAAGAGGAAAATGACAAGGTATCCATCTTTTGGGTTTTGGTTTAGGGTTTTTTTGCTTTTTTTAGGCGAGGAACTTGGATTAGGAGTTCTGAAGGTGCCCTGTTTGGTGATAGTGGTGGCAACGGAAGGTAGTGTTCTCATAATCCAGAATTTGTGTCCACAGGAAATTGCCAATCTTGAGATTGATTTGATCTAGAAGACCTTTACTTATGTCTATTTCAACACATATTATGCCATATGTGTATAGCCCTTGGGACTCCCAAAGGGGGTTTGTTGTCACGTAGTGACCTAGGGAGTTTCTTGTTCCTTGGAAAACTGACAAGTTCCATAAATGAGAAGGTAAATTAGGAAGCTTGACCCAGACTAGAATCTTGGTGATGATTTCCGTAGAGGGGTCTAAATCTAAGAACGAGGGGGTAAGGAATAGTCCTAATGGTGCCCAAAACCATGGACTTGTTGTTACAGCTCTCTGGTAATCCTTGTCGTGATCAAACACTACAATGAAGAAGCCCTTTGATCAAATATAACCCTGCAGTTGTTGGTCTAGTTTGAGTAGATCCAGTCATAGAGATCCTTTGTGTGAGGCCAAATTCCATTGAATCTGTAGATGATGTGGTTTCTACATATGTTTGAAGCTTCTCTACTAGATCTGGATGGGAAATTTCTATGGAGGGAACTTCCTCCATCTTATCAACCAGAATGGGCTTGGGGGAAACAAGGGATTGATCTTCTTTCTTGGGTTTTGCATGGAAAACATCCTTGTAGGAGAAAGCTAGTGCAGATGAAGAGTGCCTCGCAGCCCCCCTCTCAAGCAAAGGGTTAAAACTATAGTAGAATATCTCTCAATGTTATAGAATGAAAGGGAAAAAGAGGCATTAAGTTGTTTACCTCCATATAAAATCCTTTGAAGAGATAAGGGAATCCACAGCCTGTGCTCTAGGGTGTACAAGAGTTTTTGTACTCTGTCCGTTGAGCGGACCCATATCAGCAAGGATCTACCCATGAGGAGTGAGATCTGGATTTGAAAGGTAGGAGAGGATGGATCTAGGACATTCGGGTTGTTAGGAGGTGTTGTAGAGCCCTGCTTGAAGACCCATGCCTGATTGGTGTAGTCTGCGTACTTTTCTGAGTTCCTTCCGTAGTCCCATGAGCATGAGCTGCCCTTAGGAGCCTTATTTTTCCCATTTTCCAGGCTTCTGCAAAGCTTCAGGAAAAGTGGAGGGTTACCCCGATATGGTGTGCCATCAGCAACTCTTGCAGGGCTCTAGAAACATGAGTGAAATCCTTGTACCCACAGCTGGTTTCTCGCAAGTTTGTTTGTAGGAGAGATCCAGAGCGGCCACATAGCCAAAGACCTCTAGGCTCTCAGATCTGCAGTGCTCTATGTTGTCTTGCCAGTGGCATAGGATTGGGGGATCATCATCGGTGCACTCCAACCTGCAATTCCATTGTAGTCCTACATAGAGAGTGAATTCGTTACGACGCATGCATTAGAGAGCACAACGCTTGCTTTCTTCAGATTTTCATCAGTACAGCTGTGTTTCTTGCTAGGCTCGAGTTGAGTCGGGGGCATGCCAGGTCTCTGGGCACCATGATCTGTAGGCCTGAGCTAAGGCTTGGCAGCGACAGCATGTAGTTGGGAGTCACAAGCTAGAGGCTTAGGGTTCTTCTTGGCCGACTCTTCTAATGATCAGTTTTCGAAAATTTTTAATGTTCTTTCCTATAGAGTTGATTGGTCCCACAAAATCTATAGAAAATTTGTCAAATTCCTAGAAGGCCATTTTCGGTTGCAGGGGAATTTTGTCTCTGTACGAAGGCTTCCTAGTCCACTGACATGCATCACAGGTTCGACAGTACACCTATGCATCACTATGCAGTGTGGGCCACCATAACCCAGCACACAACACCTTCTGCGTAGTGGCTTTCCTAGAATAGTGGCCACCTGCCACTCCTTCGTGAGCTTCAGCCAAGATAGCCCATATTTCATGTTCCAACATGTATCTCCTTAATACTTCATTGGCTCCTAATTTATACAATTGAACTGAATTCAGGGTGAAATCAGTTGTGCACACAACCAACTCCTTATTTTGTTGGACTAAATATTTTGTAGGCACTCTTTCCGTAGTCAGAAAATGAATAATGTCAGCAAATTTCTCATCAACCACATTGATAGTGAAGAGCTACGCATTCGGTAACCCTTTTTCTAGACTATTTGGTTATGCCCCATTCTCAATCCATGACAGATGATCAGCCCTAGCATTCAGTTTTCTCGGCTTCACAATGATCTCAAAATCATACTCTTGGAAAATCAACAACCATCGGTAGATCTTCCCCCCCAACAAAGGTTTATTAACCAGGTACTTTAAAGCAAAATGATCAGTGAAGATTTTGAAATGCCCTCCCAAAAACTAGTGTCTATATTTTTTCAGTGCATATTGTTGAGATTCAACAATATGATGAGCTTAGTGAAAAGAGTTGCCTTCACTAAGTGGGCCCACAGGCTATTTTTGGCGCAAGTCTATTTTTAGACTATGTCTATTTTTAGACATGGTGATCATATTTCAGAAGTTGCAGGATGCTATTTGTGGATGGTTGGTCAAGTTGGAAAAGCATATGAAATCCTATTTTTAGGATATTGGGTGAAGTCTATCTATAGATCGTCGATCTAAAAATAGAAGTGTTGATTATTATTAGCTCTTAATAATAATCTGACAATAAACAACAACTTATTCTCTTGGAGCACTTAATTTCAGTGCACAGATTTGGAAAATCAATGGGCTGAAGGAATTACGCAATTCCTAGGGTTTACTAGTGGTTCATGCATGGAGGACTAAGTTAGAACTGAAGTGGAAAAGTTATGACAGAGTTGGAAGAGTAGTTCATGGAGTTGTATTCAGTTTAACTCAGTTAGACTCAATTGAGCTAGTTGTATCTAGTCTAACTGAATGATACACTAGTGAGAGTGGAGTGAATTAATTAGTTAATTAACTCACAAATAATAACTCATTAATCAATTGAACAATACAAAAGTTAACTACAATGCATGGCAGTTCTAGTGGAGACCCAGTGGAGAGATAGGTGAAAGGGCAAGATGGACTATCTGTTGTGACTATAGTGATGCATTGATTGCACCACACACACATTGGAGTTTCCAATGAGTATTGTGCATTCAAGGAAAGAGTAATTCGAATTCATTCATAGCTATTCTTCAACAAGGATTGCGCAGTGGAGGCAAGCTAGCAGGAGGGCAGAGATCGGTGCATGGATTTGCAGATTTCTTCTATGTTAGTGTGTGAAGATTGATTGTACTGAGAGCTTGATGTACTAAGCTTTGTATGATATTGTTACATGATCTCCATGATACATAATATATGATAGTTGGGGTTTTTAGCTTCAGGATTTTCCATTAAACAACTATGTTATGTGCGATTGTTTTTATTTATGCTTCACATGTGTTTGTAATTAATTTTCCGCAAAAGATTAACAATGGAATGATTCTGTATTTTGCAAGAAGTTAAATATTGTGAGATCAGGGGAATTTTTACTTATGCATTCTTAGTGTATACTAATTTCTATATGGTATCAGAGCAGTGTTAATTCTTGAAGATTGCAATTGTGAAGAATTGTTGAGTTTGTGCTGGTGGAAAATTCGAATTTGCTACAAAAAATTATTGATGCAGAAGTTAAGTATACATTGAAATGTATTTCAATGGGTTGCGATTAGAGTATGCCCTTGATTGGAGCTTGAATTACATAGCCTATAAGGATAGGATGGAGGTGGTGATAGAAGATAATGGACTAAATGAGTTCATCGATAGCGATGTTCCTAAGCCGGGATCTAGCGATGCTGCATTACTTGACGCATGGCAAAAGAAGACAGCAAAGATAAGAATAATTCTGTTGGAAGATGTGAAGGACCATATTGTGTCCAACCTTCATGGGAAATCCACTCCATTCTTAATGTGGAAGGCTTTGATATATTTTTTCCAAATCAGAATTGACCAAAGGAAGTTGGTGCTTAAAGACAAGCTCATAAAAATAAAAATGGAGAAGGGTGACAGTATTCCAAAATACCTCACGAATTTTGTCCACTGCAAGGATGAACTGGGAAGTGTGGGGGTTACTTTTGATGATGAATACTTGGTGAGTTTGGCTCTCCTTGGGCTTCCAAAGAGTTTTCATAGCTACAAAGGCTCTATCAATGGACAAGATAAATTGTTGGGATGGGATCGACTTTGGTCAGATCTTGTGCAGGAAGAGATAAGGCGGGGTACCAGGGATGACTCTTCATCAAAGAATGAAGATGAAGAGAATTTCAATTTGGCTACCAAAGCAAGGAAATGGAAGGGGAAGAAATTTCCTTCAAAATCTGATGCTAAAGGCAAGAAGCAAGATTTGTCCAAGGTGAAATGTTTTCACTGTCACAAACATGGGCATTTTTCCACTAACTTCCCACAGAAGAAGAAGAAGAAGAAGGTTTTTGGAGTTGCAGCTGGACAGGTCTTAGCCTTACAATTTGAACTTGATTTCTATTTGATCGCATGCTTGGTTTCAAGTTGTATGGGATCGATGTGGTACCTTGATAGTGGTGCGTCTTTCCATATGACGGGAGACAAGGAGTTGTTTAGTGACGTGGAGGAGAAGGACCTCCAGATGCATATAGAGATGGGTGACGACGGTTGATACTGTGCAACTGGCGCTGGGACCATTACCTTTGAGAGGGTGTCTGGTAATCCATTCTTTTTGAAGGATGTTATGCATGTTCCAAGTCTAAAGAATAACTTGGTCTCGGTTGCAATGTTGGAAGATAAAGGTTATGATGTTGTTTTCAGTGAGGGAAAAGCCTTCCTTCAACATAAAAAAACAGGTCAAACCAACAATATAGGGGTTCGAATTAAGACTCTCTACAAGCTGGAGGTATATGGTTGTGCTGCAATCGTGGGCAACATAGAAGAAGTGGTGAGCCAGGATGAGGATGAATTATGGCAGAGAATATTGGGCCATCTTCACCATGGCACTTTGAAGATTTTGCAGCAAATTTCTACTGGACTTCCCAAGGGTACTCTTGTGCAGTTAGATCAGTCCAAGGGATGTACTATGGGTAAGTTTTTGAATACCACCTTTCATGAGAAGAACCGTGCTCTGGTGATCATGGAGAGAATTCACACAGACGTGTGTGGACCTTTCTCGATTGCTTCAACAAAAAAACACAGGTATTATGTTATATTTGTTGATGACTATTCTCATATATGTTGGATCTTCTTCATGCAGAAGAAGAGCGAAATTTTCTCAAAGTTTTGTGAGTTAAAATAATTGGTGGAGAAGGAGTCGGGGAAGCAAGTGAAAGCTCTACGGAGAGATAATGGTGGTGAATACATCTCGAGAAAATTCAAAGACTTCTATAGCAAAGAAGGAATTCGAAGAGAACTCATAGCGCCTCATAAACCATAGTAGAATGGGGTCGCAGAGAGGAAGAACAGAACGATCATGGGTGCTGCACGAGCGATGCTGCATGATGAGGGCCTACCGATGCACTTGTGGGCGAAAGCATGCAACACTGTGGTTTATGTGCAAAATTGTTGTCCTCATAGAGTAATTGGCATGAGTACACCTAAAGAAGCTTTTACTAGTAAGAAGCCTGATATTTCTCATTTGAAGATTTTTGGCTCATTTGTTTACATTCATGTGACAAAGGACACCAGGAAGAAGCTGGATCCAACTGCAGAAATTGGGATATTTTTGGGGTACACAGAAACACCCCGTAATTATTGTGTGTATTTTCCAGACAGTTGGATGAATGTGGTGTGACAGGATATAAAATTCAATGAGGTGAAAGCCATGAATTTGTCGCTTGAGAGGGAGCTACACTTGCATGTAGAGGAGGAACTTCTTGTTCCCAAAGATGAGCCTCTAGATATGGATCAGCCACAGGAGGAGATTCATGGAGTGGAGGAGTCCACTCATGCAGAACCAAACATCAGACAAGGCAGAAAGCATACCACAAAAGCTGAGATACTGAAGCTTGATGTGGCATAGAATGTAGGAGTCCCTACATCATAGTCTAGATAGAGATATTCACTTGACTGATTTACTTGATACATGGCTCTTATGAGCAAGTGTATCGTGACAGAGCCATATTCTTTTGAAGAAGCAGTGTAGGAGCCCACATGGGTAGATGCCATGGTGGAGGAGTATGACTCCATTGTCAGAAACAATGCTTGGGAGATTGTTCCAAGGCTAGTGGGAAAATTAGTTGTAGGATCAAGATGGATCTACAAGGTAAAGCAAGCTGCTGATGGGAGCATCGAGAATTATAAGGCAATATTTGTTGCCCAGGGCTTCTCATAGATCGAGGCGATTGACTATGAAGAAACCTTTGCACCTGTAACACTATATTCTTCCATAAGGACCATCCTTGCTCTCTCAGCGCAGATGGGTTGGCACATTCATCAGATGGATGTGAAGACTGTGTTCCTTAATGGGATCATTGAGGAAAAGGTGTACATTGAGAAACCTGAAGGATTTTAGATACTTAGCAGTGAGTCACATGTGTGCAAGCCCAAAAGAGGGTTGTATGGGCTGAAACAAGCACCTTGTGATTGGTACACTCATATTGATAGTTATTTCACTGGACTTGGCTTCACCAAGAGTGAGGCAGATGAAAACTTGTACCAAATTATGGTGGAGGGTAAGATTTTAATCATTATTATTTATGTTGATGATTTAATACTAACAGGTGATGGGTAGTTGATACACTCATGCAAGGCATATCTTTCAAAGGCATTTGAGATGAAGTATTTCGGCCTCCTTCATCATTTCCTTGGATTGGAAATATGGCAGCGGGAAGGTGAAATTTTTGTGTCTGAAGGAAATTATGCCCAAGAGATACTAGATAAGTTTCACATGCAATCCTGCAAGCCTATCGACACTCCTATTCTAGGAAATTGGAGGAAAGAGGATGCTACATCGGCAGAGGTAGTGGATGCCACTGTTTATCGGTAGGTGGTAGGTTCACTCATGTATTTAGTCAATACAAGACTAGACATATGTTATGCAATGAACCAGTTTTCACAAGCAATGGTTAAGCCTACCAAGCTCTTTTGGAAGGAAGGCAAGCATGTTTTGAGATATCTCAGGGGCACATCTGAGCATGGTTTATGGTACAGACAGATGGATGAGGTGAAATTGCATGGCTTCACGGATGCAGATTGGGCAAGCAGCCAAACAGACAGAAAGAAAACATCAGGAGGGATTTTTAGTATTGGATCTATGGCAGTTTCTTGGTACATCAGGAAACAAAGATATGTGGCACTCAATTCAACAGAAGCAGAATACATGGCAGCAAGTCAAGCTGCATGTGAGGCTATCTGGAAGAGGAAGATCTTGGTTGGTTTGTTCAGTTCACATTTAGATCCTACAGTGATACATTGTGATAATCAGAGTTGCATTAAAATCTCGGTTAATCCTGTGTTTCATGATAGATCTAAACATATTGATATCCAGTATCATCATATCAGAGATTGTGTGTAGTGAAAGATCATGTTGCTTCAGTACATTCCTACAGAAGATTAAGATGCAGATATTTTGAAGAAGGCGCTCACCAGGAGCAAATTCAAATACCATAGAGGCAGGATCGGGGTGAAATATAATCCATATCTTGTTAAGAGGGAGTGTTGAGATTCAACAAGACGATGAGCTTAGTGAAAAGAGTCACCTTCACTAAGTGGGCTCGCAAGCTATTTTTGGTGCAAGTCTACTTTTAGACTATGTCCATTTTTGGACATGGTGATCATATTTCAGAAGTTGCAGGATTCTATTTGTGGATGGTTGGTCAAGTTGGAAAAATATATGAAATTCTATTTTTAGAATATTGGGCAAAGTATATTTATAGATTGTTGATCTAAAAATAGAAGTGTCGGTTATTATTAGCTCTTAATAATAATCTGACAATAAACATCAAATTATTCTCTTAGAGCACTTAATTTCAATGCACAGATTTGGAAAATCAGTGGGATGAAGGAATTACGCAATTCCTAGGGTTTATTAGTGGTTCATGCATGGAGGACTCAGTTAGAACTGAAGTGGCAAAGTTATGACAAAGTTGGAAAAGTAGTTCATGGAGTTGTATTTAGTTTAACTCAGCTAGACTCAGTTGAGCTAGTTGTATCTAGTCTAACTGAATGATACACTAGTGAGAGTGGAGTGAATTAATTAGTTAATTAATTCACAAATAATAACTCATTAATCAACTGAACAATACAACAGTTAACTACAGTGCATGTCAGTTCCAGTGGAGACCCATTGGAGAGATAGGTGAAAGGGCAAGATGGACTATCTGTTGTGACTATAGTGATGCATTGATTGCACCACACACCTTTGTTAGTATGAATCCTTTGTCAAAGTGTACGAAAAAGGACCACTTTAGCTACGCATAACTAATAGCCCTAACAACAAAAGTGGCTTCCAATATCTTCAGATCTGCGGTTAGTTAGACATAAAAGAGCTGCAAAAAACCAGATCTATGCATGGAAAGACATTAAGCAGAAAAAATAAGGGTTTGCTCCATATACCAATAGACAAGACAAGAACAATTTTTGAAAGAATTTTTATATTAATTGGGCACCTAGGAGGAAAACAAGAAGGCGTATCCAATTCTCCTCGGTGGGATGGGTTCTTGGAAGTCCTCGGCGCTTTAGATCTAAGATTTCTCTCTCTTGTTGGTGTAGAAAGCCCACACAAAGAATGGAACTCAAAGGGAGCTCTTACAGCAAATGGCAGAAAATGGTGACCAAGTGTATAGATCCAGAGTGATCTAATAGGCAACAAAAGGTCAAGAATGGTAGGAAAAACCCTCCTATTTATAACAAAATATTGGGTCATTCTAGATCTTGGTGCATGGGTTAACTAGATCTAGATCCACTTTTTATGGAATATTTTATTATATTTGTTGGAGGGAAAAGGTATTTGACTTAGGTCAAATCCCTTAATTTGTCAAAAATAAATAAATAAATGATTTATTTATCTTTTTAAGGAAGCGGTTAGAAGATAATCAAATAAATAATGATTTATTTAATTATTTAAGGAGGTGGTTGAAAGATAATTAAATAAATAGTGATTTATTTAATTATTTGTGGGTGATCTGGTCATATTTAACAAGGAATATCATCTAAATAAGGTTTAAATGATTATTCCTAGAAAATAATAAGATAAATAAAGGTTTATCTAATTAATTTCTTTGATTTTGGGTTAAACATGATTGGGAATAATAATTAAATTATGGTTTAATTAATTATTCCATGAGGAAAATCAAACAAATATAGGTTTGTTTAATATTTCCTTTTGGGGTTTCCTGTTTTAACATAGTGAAAGCAATTTTACTTAGGGTAAAATTGGTCTTACATGGTGTACTTGGGTCCATCTAATTATAATAGGTTAGATGACAAAAAAATGGTGTAACAGATTGCCCCCCAGCGTGCGAGTGTCAGGAGCAAATCGTATGACCGAAGTACGTTGTAAGAACACAATCACTAGACAACAAAAGGGATGTCAGAGAGAGAAATGTGAGGTAGATAGTGTGTTGAAGGACTAGACCCTGAGGAGACGAGACTCGCAGGTGCAACAAGTCTCTTTTTATGAGAGGGTACCTGTGCTGAAGGCGGCGGGGGAGGCATACCTATGCCCACCGAGACAAAGTACAAAAGAATAGTGTGTCCAATAAACAAGGGACCGAACCATAAAGTACAGCTGGCATAATCATGAGCCAGATAAAAATACAATGAGGAATCCCACATACATGCTGTGCCTGGGATAACAGCCAGGACTTGTACAATAATATCTGAGTACATGAGATACAAATACAACCCAAATGCCCCCTGTAAATGGGGAAGGGCTCACAAAATCTGACTGATACATGCAATTCGAAGAGGCACTGCAAGTGGCTACGGCCAACATCATCAAATATCTGGAGCTGCATCGAAGGCTGCAAAGAAGAGGTCATCCGGGCATGTGGGGGGCTACCTGCAGGGCCACCCCCTCATGAGGGTTGAGACATCTCACACACACACACAGGAATCATCAAGAGCTGCTGCTGGATCAGTGGACCATCAAGTATACGAATCTCGATCATGCTGAAAGGAGCTGGAGACAATCAAGTCAAAGGGAATGAGAGATCCCTTTGCCTGATCCGAGGCACCGACCAAGAGTGGAAGCTGGAACCAAGGTACACCGCCCTCTAGACTTGGCTTCTGGAATGAAAGTGCTGATGTTGACAAAAGGAGGTCCGACATAGTTGAGGGAGTGAGATGTCCCCAACTAAGGCACGAGAGAAAACAGTAGAGCGATGGAAAGACTGACACTAATGATGAGAGTGAAATGGAAAGGACTGAGTAGCGAATGGACGACTTCCCTTGTTAGAGCATAAAGGGCATGAATGACATGGCAGCGACTGACACAATATCATATGGGACAGGGGAAAGTGGGACTGAAGGTCATGATATGCGACACAAGAGAGAGACCAAGCAATGAAGGATGGAGGGCTATAATGGGGTACAAAGGGATGTGGTATAGACTCCATGGATGTAATGATGACTCAACTTGGATGCTCTAAACAAAGGCGACGCAATAGTGCTGCCACACAGTAAAGGCCCAATGGGGGACCATGAAAACATGAGTTCAAGGTGGGAACTCATGACGAAAATCGACACGAACATGGACAAGTATGGGGGCGAAGTGATGCCCCAAATACAAGTGTTGTAAGTGAGAAAATTCGATTTAAAGAAGAAGTGGAGTGGCCCTTCTTGGAAAAAATGGGTCCGGGTGAAGCGGCAAATCATAAACATGAAAAAAACAGATGTTGGCTATCTAAAAAAAAATAAAACATGCATTTCAAAAGGGAAATGCTAAGGGTAATATTTCTTAAGATAGAGTGCATTGCGAGGATTAGGAAGGGGATGGCCTTCGAAATCCTCTAAGAGGTATGCCCCCTTACCGAGATCCTTACTAATGATGTAAGGGCCTAGCCATAATGAGTCAAAATTCCCATGACCAAGGACATCATGGGCCTGGTCATATACTAGAACAAGGTCGCCTTCGTGAAAAGTGCGAGGCTGGACTTTTCGGTCATACTGAGCTTTGGTGCGCTTTTTGGCCGCTTCCATGGTTTGCAAGGCAACACGGCGGTCTTCGGAAGCGCGCTCGAGCATGATAAGTCGTTGTTCTAGAGGTTGGGTGTCAGGGAGAAGTTCGACTGCCAGATGTAGAGAAGGAATTTCACACTCGATCGGTAAGACTGCCTCCTCTCCAAAAACCAGGTGGAAAGGAGTAAACCCGGTGGCGGTTTTAACAGAAGTTCGATAGGCCCACAAAGCAAGGAAGAGCATGAGATGCCAGTTGGTTTTGTGCTTATTCACCGTTCGTTGAAGCATAGTTTTGAGGATTTTGTTGACTGCTTCAACTTGGCCATTACCTTGGGGGTAATAGGAGGAGGAATATTGGTGCTCAAAACCCAACAGTGAGGATAGCTCACGCCATATCTCATCTTCAAAATTTTTGCCATGGTCAGAGACCAATTGTTTGGGAACCCCGAATCGAGCTATAACATGGTTAAAGAAAAAGAGGGCCGTGGTAGCTGCCGTGTTGTTGAAAGTTGGCATGGCCTCGGCCCATTTGGTGAAATAGTCGACCGCCACGATGATATACTTATGGTTACCAGTGGATGGCGGGCGACACTCCATAAAGTCGATGGCCCATTTACAGAAGGGGCCGGTTGAGACGACCGGATGGAGGGGAGCTGGTGGAGCTCACGCCTTAGGGGCGAAATGTTGGCAATTGGGACAGTGTTTGACTGCCTCAATGCAATCACTAAAGAGAGAAGGCCAAAAATACCCAGCGCGCATGACTTTCTGGGCAGTAGCAAGACCGGAGAGGTGGCCACCACAAGCGCCACTATGGCAGGCATTAAGGACCTGTTCAGCTTCAGCGTGTGTGAGGCAACGACGAAGGACGGTATCAACCCCGCGACGATATAGATCGTCACCGATAAGGAGGTATCGGGGGGCTTGGTGTCGGATGCGTCGGCGAGCCTCACGATCAAGGTGAAGGGCGAAATTTTGGGTTCGCAAGTAAGTAAGAATGTCGCCATACCATGGGTCGTCGGCAGTAATGGAAAATAAGTGTTCATCAGGAAAATCATCATTAACTGGGGTGTCTTGCGCTCTGGTAGGTAATTCAGAAATGAGCTCAGCGAGGGCTAAGCCTTTCTTACTCTTTGGTGTGACGAATTCGAGGTTGAATTCTTGAAGAATAACGACCCAACGGGCATATTTCCCAGTGAGGATACGACGACTCAATAGGAAAGCCAAGGGGTTGGAATTAGTCACAACCTTGGTGGAGCGCATGAGGATATAATGACGAAGTTTTTGGACTGAGAACACTACAGCCAGCGCTAATTTTTCTTCAGATGAGTAGGAAACAGGGGGCCCTACAAGGTTCTTACTGACGTAGTAGATCACATGCTCGATACCATTGTCATCTTCTTGGATAAGGACTCCAGCGACCGAATAGGTGGAAGCGGAGATATACAGGATGAAGTCCCGATCAAAGTCGGGAGGGCGGATCAAGGGAGCGGATGTGAGAGCCTGCTTGAGGGCATCAAAAGACTCGTGAGCATAGGAATCCCAAACGAAAGGGATAGAAGATCGGAGGAGTCTAAGGAACCCATGTGCAGTGGTGGCGTAGTCAGGGACGAACCGTCAAAGAAAATTAGCTTTGCCTTGGAGACTTTGGAGCTGGCGGAGGGTACGTGGAATGGGAAGTTCAAGAATGGCTTGAACTTTCAAAGGGTCAAGAGTGATACCATCCTTAGACACGATGAAGCCTAAGAGACGGCTGACAGGAACGCAAAAGACGCATTTCAATGGGTTAAGGCGGATATTATACTTGCGACATCGGAGGAAAATGGTACGCAGATCGTGGAGGTGTTGCGCCCGATGCTTAGAACGCGCGGTGAGGTCATCCAAATAAGCAAGGATAATGTGAGCTAAGTCATGGAAACAATAAGACATGGCCCGTTGAAAAGTGGCGCCGGCGTTTTTGAGGCCGAAAGGCATGACTCGGTAAGCAAAAGTTCCCCACGAACTAATGAACGCGGTTTTGAGTTGATCGGCAGGACGGATAGCAATTTGGTTGTATCCGGAGAAACCATCCATAAAGGATATAACCTCATGCCCCGCACACTCGTCAATGATTTGGTCAATGATTTGGTCAATGAACGGTGTGGGGAAGTTGTCTTTGGGACAAGCTTGGTTCAAGTCGCGAAAGTCCGTGCAGACACGGATGGTGCCTTGTTTCTTGAGAACGGGAACTGGGTTGGATACCCAAGTGGTGTATTCAATGGGGTAAATGAAACTAGCCTGCTTGAGCTTATCGATTTCGGCTTTGATAGCATCACGTCTGGAAGGATGAATGGGTCTCAACTTTTGACGGACCGGTTTGGCATCAGGCCATGTGTCGATATGGTGTTCGACAATGGCGGGATCGAGTCTGGGCATTTCAGAATAGGACCAGGCGAAAATATCGCGGAATTCTTTGAAAAGCTTGGTGTAAGCTTCGATTTCTTCCGGGGTGCATTGAGCACCTAAGGTGATATATTCTTGGATACCTGGGGTGACTGAAATGTCAATTTTGATGGTAGGAGAGATATTGGCCATGTTTCCTTCTTCGAAAGCATCGGGTGCAGGGATGGGGTTTTTGAACCAATCGACCGCATTGGGGATGAAGTCTTTGGTTTCCACAGCAAATTGGTCATGGGACTGCTGTGGGAGGAAGTATGCGCGATGGTGCATATCGTCCCATGGAAAGTCCGGGTTGGTCATGGCTTCCATAATGTCTTCATCAGATTGGAAGATGGGAAGACTGGAGGAAGAGGGGTCACCCGAGGAGGTAGTGATGTGTGACGGGTCATCAGGAGGAGAAGGGTTCAGATGTGCAATATCAACAGATCCAAGGTCGGTTAAGGAGCCGAGAGTATCTATAGGTTGAAGGGTAGGTGAACTATCTCGCAAGGATGATGACAGGTACAGAATGGTGATTGACGACTCTGTTGGCTCGATAGTGGGAGGAGGAATGTGAATGGGAGTAGGAAGATCCTCTGGTCCTATCGAAGTGGCCTTGAATTGGCGGTACATGTCCAAGGAGGAACGATACTCGTCAAGGCGGGGACAGAGGTGGGTGTAATGGCCGTGGAAATCGCACAAAGCACAAGGGTGGTTTGTGCACAAGGTTTTGAGTTTCGGGATAGAGTCCGGAATAGTGACGTAGACTTTGGGGATGTCAGAGTCGGGAAACGTCTCGTTGACTAGAATCTTGAGGTGCGGCAATTCAGGACACATATGGGTGGCGTGACCGACAATATCACACAAAGCGCATTGGATAGCGGGCTTTGGCGGTCGCGGAGGGGTAGGGGTTGTCGGGGCGGCCTGGTCCTGATGGGTTGCCCCTTACGAGCTATGCCTTTCTTTCCGGGGGCTGGCACCACAGGGGTAGGGTCCTGTGGAGGTGCTGGGGGCCCGGAGGAAGTGAGGGGGACCGGTTGAACCGGTGTCAAAGCAAGGTAAGGTTTGGGGTGACCGGGAGGGGTAGCGGCTGGAGGGTCAATGTACCAGATGGGTATACCAAGGGTCAGGTTAGGGAGAGAGAGGGTGGCCATGACAGGGACAGAAAAAACTCTGGGAGGGGGAACTAGGAAAGGTATCTGTCCAGCAAGGTAATGACCGAGAGGGACGGCTCCGAGATGGTTAAGGCCTGGGGGAACCGATCCAGGAGGATAAATGGGATCAGGGATACCAGCTGTAGGGGGAGGGCCAGAAGGAGGAGGTCCGGCTGGCTGAGATGAATGGCTAGGAGCGGGGTGCGGGGGGCGAGGGGGAGGTTGCTGACTAGCCGAGGCAGGCCGCGTAAGGGCAACCTGAGACGATTGCATCATGCAAACATTCGATAAGCTGGGATCGGTGACAGGAGAAGGGGGAAGGTTAAGGAAAGTTCCAAGCAGGGAGGAATCTTTGTAAACGCCGGGGGAGACACTGGTCAAGGAATCGACGGTTTTCTTGTTGGCTACAGAAGAGATGGTCGTCTCAGGTGAGGTCTGAGATTTTGGCTCATGATATGTCAACTGGTCAATGGTGACTATCTTTCCATTATGGGGGAAAGACATCTTGCGGAAAACCGTGGATGGGACAGCAGACATAGCATAGGTGTAGCTTCGCCCCAATAGAATGTTGTAGTCTAGCGGGGCGTCTATGACTTCGACGTCAACGCAAACAGTCTTACCGGCGAGGGTGATAGGGCAATTACGAAACAGGCCAATGGGCTGGGAGGCATGGCCGTCCCACGCTCGAAGGGTGATCGTGGAAGGGGCCAACTCAGGGGATTCGAGTTGCTTCCAAACCGAAGCGGACATCACGCAGGTGGATGTCCCCTCATCAATTATGCACCGGGAAACGTTGGCGTTCCGGATTTTGACTGGGATTTGGAAGGCGACGGAAGGAGGGAGAGGAGGATGGTCCGATTGAGTGGCGTCGAAAACAATCATTTGGTCATCATCAGGATCTACAACGCCCACGGCAGATAGTAGAGCCTTCTTTTGGGAAGGGCACGACTGGAGGAGTTCCAGTGTGGAAATGGTGGCAGGAGATTGCGCCAAATCATCTACTATGCTATACGAATGAGCAGCTCGACCGGAAGCAGCGTTTCGACGTAATGGTCCCTTAGGAATCTTGGTATGAACCTCAACTTTGGGTTGAGGGATATGTAAGGGGCCACTAGGTGTCGAAAGAGGCTCTGTAGAACCTGAAGAAGGAGGCTCGGGGGCAGACTGAGCAGGAGGCTTGGGGTACTGGCGAGACCGAGTTTGAAGGTGAAGATCGACGGACGGGTTAGGATCGGAGTGCATCATAAGGATCTGGTAATTAGAGGAACCAGAAAGGGAAGGGGGGGTGGCTACCTGGCTGTCGGGCGGTTGGGTAGCCACAAATCCTTGCTGAGGGAAAGGATCAGTAAACACAGCTGGCTGGGTAGTGGCCACATTAGGAGGAGCATGAGGGGAGGCGTGCTGTCCACGCAATGTGGCTTGAGACTCCCACATTTGCCGCATCTGGGGTAGGAGGGGACAATCGTGGGTGTAATGACCATAAACACCGCAACACGAACAAGGCTTACTTGTGCGAAGCGGCCTGTCCGGCTTGGGCTGAGTGCCCTGTTGCTGGTTGGCAGTGTTAGGGTCCACACCAGGATTGGGTCCATGGGTACCAGGGGCAGATTGGTTTGGATTGCCTCTCCGCCTTCTTTGAGAAGAAGGGGGATTAGTCGCGCCCTGCTGTGCAAATACTTGCCCTGGAGGAGGCTGTAAGTGCTGTTGCGGGTTTTGAGGAGGCAAGGGAGATGGAAGCGCATATGCTGGAGGAGCTGGCGCACTATGTTGCGGATAAAGGTAGTGGTTAGGTTGGGCAACATTGAGGTAAGTAGGAGGTTGGGCAAAAGGAGGAGGCATGCCGTATCCTGGATACATGCTACCGGGAGGGGGGAGAGTGCTGGAGGAGCTGGCCCCTCCCTGAGGGATACCATAGCCCATAGGAGGTTGAGCGTACGGATGGGAAAGGGCTCCAACGATACCGTCGGCGGAATGAGATGCCCCCGGGGCGTTAGCGCCACCGGGCCTGGGGAGGTCAGGAAGAACGGTATAAACATAACCAGATTGAGCGTAGATCAGGTCATATTTCAAGGCTATTTGGAGGGCGGCTTCTTCGGTTTGAGGAAAATGGGAGGCGACATCCTTGCCGATGGGGGCCGAAAGGGTGCGAAGGAACCAGTCCATATAAACCCGATCTTCGAAGGGAGGGGCTCGACATAAGCTCCATCTTCTTCGCCATTCCTGAACATGGGCGGAAAGGCGGGTTGAAGAGGATTGCTTGAAGGAAGTCAAGAGCTCCGTGCCAGTGTCGTATCGGAGAGGGAGCTGGAAATAAGACAAAAAGGCTTGAGCAAGGGTCGCAAAGGTGGTATGGGAAGAGGTGGCTTGTTCAACATACCATTTAGAAGCTTCGCCGGTAAGCGTGCGTTGGAACAAACGAAGACGGATGGAGTCATCGGTAATGGAATTGGAGGAACACCACATGTGGAAAGATCGTACATGATTGGTTGGATCTTCTCCAGCTTGGCCTTCGAATTTAGGGATGTCGGAAGGGAGCTTGGTTGGCATGGCAGGCCAACCAACATCGTGGCGGATAGGGTCGTTGATCAACTGATTGAAATCGGGGAGGCTGAGGCCTGCAATGTACGGCAGCAAGGGGGTGGCCGGGGTCGTTCCTGTGGCGGTTCCGCTAGTAGTCGGGCCGGCATTAGGGCCGGGAGAACCGCTAGCGTTAGGCCCTGGACCAGACATGGTGGTGGGGGGAGAACCAGGAGGAGAAGGGGAACCCGATGAATCAGGAGAGGAGTCGGAGTGCGGACTCGGAGGAGGACTGGCTCGACGACGGCGGGTCGGAGCAGGTCGATCGACCGGAAACTGAGGGTGAAGGCCAAGAAGTCTCTGGGAAAGGCGCCTTGGGGGCGCAATGATGACAGGAAGAAGGAAACCGACAGGGGCAGAAAGGGACAGAATCAATTGAGGTCAAGGGCAGAAAAGGTGCAGTGACAATTGATTTTAGAGTCTTTTCCAGGCGGTGTTAACCAGGCGCTTCTTCGCTTAGGGTCAGTGTGTGGCGTGCGTTAATTTTAATTTTTAAACCCTTTCCGTTTTGAGAGCAAGAAAAAAGTGTGCTGCGTAGCTGAAAATAAACCTACAGAGAACAATATATAATGCTGAAATAACAGAAAAATAACAGCTACTTGTGCATCTATCTAACCCAAGAAGGCGGGTCTCTCAAAACTAATCTGAAAAGAAAGGGAAAAATCTAGGCAAAACACACGAAAAAGAGGCCAATAGATCTAAGGTCAAAAGGGACAGGGATCTAAAGGATAAAGCTGCTGAAAAGAGGTGCAGATCACAGCCAAAAGATAGAGGCAAGGTGGCTGGAAAAAGGAAGGAAATCAGCAAAATCCGGAGGGGGCAAGATGGAGGCCCTAAAAGTAGATCCAAACAAATCTTCAAGAGGTGATTTGAGAGGTAGAAGAGCTGATTTCAATGATATGAAAGGGAGGTAACAGATCTGGAAAAAAGGAGGCTGAAGCTCTGAAAAAGAGACGGCTGAAACAGCTAAAACTCTTCCACAAAAAGTGGAGGGTACTAAAGCCCTAGGGGGCTAGGTTCCCGCTTAGATGAGTAAAAATAGATCAGAACTTGGTCAAGGTGGGCTGAGATAGAGGCTGGAAGACCCTGACAGAAGCTGCAGCAGAACCCAGAAAAATTACAGAAAAATCACTGAAAAACTGGCAGGTCGCAGTTTCTGACCTGTTTTCAGTGCAGGTCGCAGAAAAGGGGCAGAAAAGTGCAACCTGGAGGTCCAGGTCGCAGTTCATGGGCCAAAAAGTGCGACCCCCCGTTCTGGTTGTCTCGGCGGCAGTTTTTCAGAAAAGTTGTTGTCTCAGTTGCGGCTGGTGTCGCTTACCTACGCAATAGGGCCAGAAACACATGGAAGTTAGAAATTTTAATGTTTTAGGGTTTTATGTGAGAAAAACAACATAAAAATAGGAAAAATAAACAGCTGAAAAGAAACCCTAGGGTCTGAAGTAGCTGGATATGCAGGAATATGAAAAACGACAATGGTCGTAATTTAAAACCCGTGTGGAGTCGCCATTTGTTAGTATGAATCCTTTGTCGAAGTGTACGAAAAAGGACCACTTTAGCTACGCATAAATAATAGCCCTAACAACAAAAGTGGCTGCCAATATCTTCAGATTTGCGGTTAGTTAGACATAAAAGAGCTGCAAAAAACCAGATCTATGCATGGAAAGACATTAAGCAGAAAAAATAAGGGTTTGCTCCATATACCAATAGACAAGACAAGAACAATTTTTGAAAGAATTTTTATATTAATGGGACACCTGGGAGGAAAACAAGAAGGTGTATCCAATTCTCCTCAGTGGGATGGGTTCTTGGAAGTCCTCAGCACTTCAGATCTAAGATTTCTCTCTCTTGTTAGTGTAGAAGACCCACACAAAGAATGGAACTCAAAGGGAGCTCACACAGCAAATGGTAGAAAATGGTGACCAAGTGTATAGATCCAGAGTGATCTAATAGGCAACAAAAGGTGAGGAATGGTAGGAAAAACCCTCCTATTTATAACAAAATATTGGGTCATTCTAGATCTTGGTGTATGGGTTAACCAGATCTAGATCCACTTTTTATGGAATATTTTATTATATTTGTTGGAGGGAAAAGGTATTTGACTTGGG
Source organism: Pinus albicaulis (assembly GCA_034641835.2). Classification (NCBI taxonomy): domain Eukaryota; kingdom Viridiplantae; phylum Streptophyta; class Pinopsida; order Pinales; family Pinaceae; genus Pinus; species Pinus albicaulis. The sequence continues at coordinate 1,208,213,319 of CM076577.1, forward strand.
TCAAATCCCTTAATTTGTCAAAATAAATAAATAAATGATTTATTTATCTTTTTAAGGAAGCGGTTAGAAGATAATCAAATAAATAATGATTTATTTAATTATTTAAGGAAGTGGTTGAAAGATAATTAAATAAATAATGATTTATTTAATTATTTGTAGGTGATTTGGTCATATTTAACAAGGAATATTATCTAAATAAGATTTAAATAATTATTCCTAGAAAATAATAAGATAAATAAAAGGTTTATCTAATTAATTTCTTTGTTTTTGGGTTAAACATGACTGGGAATAATAATTAAATTATGGTTTAATTAATTATTCCATGAGGAAAATCAAACAAATATAGGTTTGTTTAATATTTCCTTTTGGGGTTTCCTATTTTAACATAGTGAAAGCAGTTTTACTTAGGGTAAAACCGGTCTTACATGGTGTACTTGGGTCCATCTAATGATAAAAGGTTAGATGACCAAATAATGGTAACAAGATCAGTTCTCCAAGTTTAGCTAGCTTGTTCTAAGAGAGATAGCTTCTTTTATAGAGGAAAAGGAGGAGGTTGGGATCCCTACAAAGGTGGGAGAGAGTCCTATCCTTTAGGAGAGTTCCAAGGGAGGTGGAAACTACTAACTAAAGGAGGGAGTCCATGGTTGTTTACGTTCAAACACTCCCAATGAATCATCCTCGAGGTGGTTGTAATAGAACCTCCACCTCTATTTTAAAAAAAAAAATCCATAAACAGCTTGGCACGGGTGCTTAACTGGGATAGAGCACCAACTGGCGTGGGCTTAGTGTTAATTTTCCAGCTCGGTGTGGGAGTGTAACTGGCTACTTGCGCCAAGGCAAAAACAAGGGTTTTTAGAATCTTACTCAGGGAATTGTCAATAGGAGGAATGTTATTCTCATGCAAAGGAATGCAACGATGGTCTTTGTAAAGCATGACACTTCTTGTAAGTCACAGAAATGACCCTCCAATGGGCGAGATGGGGATTGCAGGGACAGTGGCAAAATGCTGTGTAATATATTCCCCCTAAAGCACGAGGTCCGAGGGAGAGGGAGGGGCGAAATGCTTTATGAGAACGCGTTCGAACCAAACATCGCTGTCGGAAAACCTGCAATTACAAATACAACTGATATCTCTGATACATGAACATGTGGCATGGGCGCAACCATCCATAATAGAGTATAGATAAAAACTCAGATCCGAGGTATGGACGCAGCCATCCAGGAGTAAGGATCAACAAATAGACTCAGGTATGGTCACAGCCATCCAATAGAAAAGAGTCATGTAATAAGTTATAAAAATCCACCAAATTCCGCAGCCTAGACTTTATTAGACAAAATCCAGGGTCTTGCGCTCCATCTCGACCCGAACAAGTACAATTTCAGGCATGCGAATATATGAGCTGAAGTCGAACATGCAAGAAAATCACCTGATTCCAATGATGAAAGCCGTTAACGGGCACAAGAGAAACCACCAATAATGACAATGGCTCTCAAGGTACAACTGGTACAATTCACAGAATGTGAATAGTGATCTGGCGTCAAACATCCGCAAAATCACTCGATCGAAGGCCAATGATGTGGACCTTGCGTCAAATGCGAAAAAACCTACCATTAAGGAATGTAGGCTCCAAGGTACTAGAATAGAGTCTCTTGATCAAATTCCTGGATAATGAGTTGAAGTCAATAGGAAGTGACGTGATCGAAGGTGGGCCATAATGTTTCCCACATCATCGATATTAAACAAAGGAATATGATGATGAACAGGACCAACAGAGAATCAGAGGGAGGTTGAAAACTGTAGAGGCAAACTTCTCTTGAACTTATCAGCAGCACGACACTAGATTTGGCGGTATTTGACATCAAAGGATCTGAAGTCATGACGATGTGGAAAATAGTAGATGAGAGGTCAAAATATATTACCCAAACCCATGGAGGAAAAAATGATGAAATGAGATGTCCCCAACCCGACACGAATGCAGACAAGTGCCATGTTCAAGAGTGACATACTGCCAACATAACTAAAACTTGGTTCCATTTCCCCCCACCTTTTATGGCGAGTACCCCAATTATTTTTTAAAACAAGCTTGAAGGGGATAGCATATGCTTGTGCTATAAGTTTGTCCTTCGGACAAATCCATCCAAGTACATTTTAAGAGCCCTAGGAAGGAGGAACTCGAGTAACGTCATGGTGATGAAATCTGATGTCATTAGGGTTTAACAAGTCTGACAAAGGGAGAACTCGGCATCTTTTCATGTTTAGAGAGTTTGAGAAGAAGGCAGAAAAGAAAACACCATCCTTGCCCTTTTCGTAGATAGTATCTGAGATCCAAAAAGGTATAAAACAATATTTGAAAGAACCTCTTAGTTGCGATAGGCTAAGGTATTCATTTTTTGTAAATAATCTATCCTAGCCTGAAAAAGGGGTAAATGTATACTGGGTAGATATCGTTTCATAGCCATTTAACGAGTTCAAAACGACAAGAGTCTCGGCAATATTTTTAGTTTTAGAGAGTTAGAAAAGAGCTGAAAGATGACTCCAGTAGTGAATTTTTTCGTGTTTTTACCGAGTCCGAAAAAGTATAAAATTTAAATCATTACTTCATCACTATGTCCTAAAAAACCTGTTGCTGCACAAGAGAAACGTGTAAAATCCATTTTTCGAAAAATAATATAATAAAATAATCAAAAAACATGTCTTAAAACCTAATTAGGTTTGTAAAAAGTTATAAAATGCCAAAAATGGTAAAAAACAATTACTATCACTTTTTACTTCTTGTGGAGCAAATAGTTACCCATTTTACTGTGTGATTTTGCGGCGACGATAGCGGACAATCCAATAGATCAATGTCAAATTTTTTAGTTCCAGGTAAGAGCCGAGATCTTTCCCTTCATTTTGAGGCATTTCTTACTACCTGCAACTTCTAATTCTGAAATCTGGGGGAGGAAGTATGAAAATTAGGGCACGACAGTTGGCGCGGGTTTCAGGCACGAAGTCATGGAAATTGCCCAATTTTTTGTACTGGGGCGCACCAACGATGCTAACCATTTTTTGTCCATAATGTAAGACACAAACCCCATTTAATCACAAATCCAAGCTCCCAAAAGGATAATATCACTCATATGAATGTGTTTATAGGTAAAAAGCAACAAAATGGTGATAGAATGGAAAGAACGGGAACACAGTGAAGAAGACGAGCTTGCCATGGAAAATGAGAGATGCATGGAAGCTCTCAGGGACTATGGACTGAAGAAGTTCTTCTTGACGCCGTGTCTCCATGCTCAACCAAAGCTGTTACAATATTTGATTAGTATATGGGATCGAGATCAGGAACTTGAGATTGATGTTTATGACGTCTATTTTATCACAGGATTGTCGCGAAGGGGAGCAGCACCGATCCTAACTGGTACTCGGCCTTGCATGGAGAGCATGTCCATGGTGATGGACAAAGTATGTCGAAGGGCATGGAAGGGAACAGGGAACGGGAAAGTTGACATCCAAACTATCCCAGACCTAGCACTAAAAGTAGTGCTGCATACCATCACACGAGCTACGAGATCGCAAGCACCGCACGAAGCAACAAAAACACAGTTGCTTCTTGCTGTAGACTGCTTGTCACCGACCATCTACAACTAGAAAAAGGTTGTGACAATAAACATGAAACGCTAGCTAAAAAAATGCAAGAAGACCAAATTGAAGCAGTTTGGTTATGGGTCTATCTTGGTATCGTTCTTCCTGGAACGACTACCAATGATGGCCCGATGGGGGGCTCTGATGCCAAGGGTAGGGGGTGATCTATAGATGTCCTGGATACCAGAGTTCTTTGATTGGCTTCGTCAATAGTTGATCATCGTGGAGGAATGGCCCTACTCTGGTACAGATTTTACTGGTGATCTGGACCTCCCACTCCGAGAGGGAGAGGATTGGGACGAAGATTTGGGTAAGACTCATTTTTAATTTTCATGAGTATTAATAATGTTTTTTGTTTATGTATGTTCTGACTTTAAATCCATGAATTCACAGATGTCGGCCTAGAGAGACCCGCGGGCATGTCTCTGATAGCGAGGCGAATTCCTCGTGATTTCGACCCTCATGGTGAGGGCAGCGAGGAAGAGGAGCTCGTGCACAACCTAGAGGGGATCACTCATGGGGTCCTAGATTATGCATGATTTGACGATGTTCCTCGTGCCTAATAGAGACATACCGTCAGGGTGTGAAGCTGTATTCACCACTTGTTGAGGCGGCTTGTACGGGCAGTGACATGTTATGATGAGCATCACGCTAATTAGGAACTTAGGCTTTATATCTGTATTTTTGAGAGACATGGGGTGTTAGGATGTAACAGAAACACACATATATTTTTTGAATGTATGATGCACACTAATGCAAACATGCGATATATATATAGAGATATATTTATTTATTTATATATATGGCTAGTTTCCTATATGGATCTTTTTCACATGATGATGATTTGACAAATTACGCAAATGTCTATCTAATACAATGTTAGCCACTGTATCAGTTAATGCATTCATTCGTCTAGGAATATGTTGATACGTGATAAAATCAAAATGTCTTTCCAACAAACGAATACGTAAATACAATCTCAAAATGTACGGGTTTCTAACTGAATAATGACCATTGAGTTGTAGAAAAACAAGCCGTGGATCTAGATTTATAAGAAATGTGCATATGCAGAGATTGATTGCCTTGATTAATAGTTCAAGAACATCACTATATTCAACGACATTGTTTGTAGTTCATCCTAGACAAATACCTTGTAGTTCTAACAATTCACCCGTAGGATCATATATTACCTAGGCTATTGAAGATAAATTCCTGGTACTGCAGGAAGCACCATCCGCGAAACTAACATAAGGGGTAATAGACATCTGCACAAAAAAGCAAGACCCAAATAAGCAGGAAAATGCTCGTAAAGCACACCAAATCAAATCATGTACAAAAATGAAAAAAACACCTATGTACACAAATCATGCATGAATGAATCATGCATAATACTTTTTGAGATACAAGCCATTTCTAGGTTGTTCTAATGGATGACCTTCATAATAAATGAGCTCATAGGCCCCATTCTGCAATACGCATTTAACAATGAAAGGCCTATGCCACATGGGTTGAAATTTACTTGCCCCCAGCTTATCATGAGCTTATTCGTACAGGAGGACAAGATCTCCTTCAACGAAAGCACGAGGGGAAACTGATTGGTCAAAATGAGCTTTGACCTGCTTTTTTTGTGCTTTATAACCAAAGCAACAAAGCAGTGGGCTTCATCTAACCTTTCGAGATAAAAGAGATGCTCTTCTTTCGGTGAAGTGTTCGACAGTAATTCAATAGCCAACTTGAGCGAAGGTATTTCACATTCAATCGGAAGAGTGGCTTCTAGCCCATAAACCAACTGAAAATGGGTGAATCCGGTTGCACTCTTAATTGAGGTTCGATATGCCCAAAGAGCTGAAAATAACATGAGATGCCAATTGGAATTATGGATCCCAATCGTACGTTGAAGCATACTAACAAGGACTTTGTTCACGGCTTCAACTTGGCCATTGGCCTGAGGATAGTACGGCGTTGAGCTGTCGTGGTGCAGACCCAACTTAGAAGTCAACTCGGCCACCATGTAATGCCGAAAATGGGAACTATGATTGGTGACGATGGATTGAGGGACACCAAACCTAGCAATGATATGATTGAATATGAATTGAGCACCTGTCTTACCATTGGTTTCAAGTGTAGGCATTGCTTCGGCCCATTTGGTGAAGTAGTCCATGGCTACGATAATATAAGCATGCCCCTCGGCCGAGTGAGGGTTACACATCATAAAATCGATGCCCCACTTCGCAAAGGGACCAACGGTAATGACAGGATGAAGAGGTACAGGAGGCGCACACATCTTGCATTGATAAATATGGAAATCATGACATTTACAAACCGTGACAATGTAGTCTTTGAAGATAGAAGGCCAGAAATAACAGCACGAAGAATCTTCTGTGCAGTGGCATAAACAGACATATGACCACCACAAGCACCACTGTGACAATAATTGAGGACTTTCTCAGCTTCCTCGAGGGTCAAACACCGACGAAGAATGGAATCCACTCTGACACGATAGAGGGTATCCCCGACTATACAATAAGGTTGCGACTGATGACAGATGCGTCAGCGGGCATCCTTTGTCAACTCAGATCTGAAAGTAGAAGTCTGGAGATAAACGATGATATCACCGTACCACGCATCGAGGGTGCTAATCAAGAAAAGTGTATCATCTGGTATATATTCCTCAGGACAAGATGGAGGAGAGTCTTAAGGCAGGGAAAAAATCAAATCAGCAAAGAATAATGATTTCTTCGACTTGGCCGCAGTAAATTCCAAATCGAACTCTTGGAGGATAACAATCCACTTTGAGTATTTGCCCCCCAAAAATTTTCGAGACAATATATAGGTCATGGGGTTGCAATTGGAAATCACAGTCACCATACGTAAAATAATATAATGACAAAAACCTTGAACGACTTGAACCACAGCTAATGCTAACTTCTTGACGTGGGCATAGCGCGTCTTAGGGTCGAGAAGGTTATGAGATAGGTAATAAATAACATGCTCATTACTGTCATCATCGTCTTGTACCAGAACCATGGAAATCGTACTGAAAGCGACGGCTAAATAAAGGGAAAAATCACGATGATAGTTAGGAGGACACAACAGAGGAGCATTGACAAGCAACATCTTTAGGGCCTCAAAATATTTTTGAGCAATCTCATCCCAACAGAATGGGACGCCCTGCTTTAATAAAAGTGTGTATCCCTGAGCCACTTCTGCATAGTTAGGTATAAAACGACGTAGAAAATTAGCCTTACCTTGTAAACTTTGCAACTGATGTAATGAGGATGGAGAGGGGGGATTAATAATATCCAAAACCTTTAGAGGATCGAGGCGAATTCCGTATTTAGATACGATAGACCCTAAAATCCTACCAGAATCAACACAGAAGATGCACTTGTGTGGATTAAGTCGAATATTGTAATGTCGACAACGAAGAAAAATCTGACAAATATGGTCAGGGTGGTCTAGACGCTTAGCTGAATGAGCGGGGAGGTCATCCAGATAAGGCTGAATGATGTGTCGAATATCATGAAAAGCATATGACATCGCTCGCTGAAATGTAGCCCCAACATTATTTAAGCCAAAAGGGAGCTTTTTATAGGCAAAAGTACCCCAAGGACAGATAAATGCAGTCTTATGTTGATTAGTCAGAAGAATTTTAATTTGATTGTAACCAGAAAAACCATCCATTAAGGAAAAGATCTCACTCCCAGCACAGTCATCAATGATCTGATCAATAAAGGGAGTGGGATAATAATCCTTAGGACAAGCTCGATTAATATCACGATAATCAACATAGACATGAATAGTTCCCTACTTCTTATCTACAGGAACAATATTGGAGACCCATTTTGTCAAAGGAATCGGATAAATAAAACCAGCTCGTAGAAGTTTTTCAACTTCAACTTTAATGGTGACAACTTTTCTAGGGTGCACCGGACGAAGACGTTGGCGAACAGGTTTCGAACCGGGATAAGTAGGAATTTCATGCACCACTATACTAGGATCAATGATGGGCATTTCTTCATAGGACCATGCAAAGACATCACGGAACTTGCGAAAAAGGCTAGTATAAACCTGGACTTCATCAAAAGAACAAGTAACCCCAATATGGATGTTCTCGACAATTCTTGGTTTTACGGAAATGTCAATAGGCATCATCTGTGTAATGTTACTCAAGTTACCTTCCGTAAAGACATCATGTGTCAAAACAGGCAATTGAAGCAGAGGAGAAGGAACCTGAGCTATAAAATGCTCGAGAAAAGTAGACATGGCCTCGAGGCCGGGCATAAACGAGGAAAAATTATGCCCATCATCCCAGGGCAGATCCTCAAGAGACATGGTTTCCACGATGGCTTCATCGGAAGGAAACACCTCTGTCAATGGATCAAGGGAATTTGAATCACCAAGCCAGGGGGATTGAGAATAAATGTTAAGAGACATGCTCAAAGGAGCACAATCAGAGGATGGAGGTTCCGAGACAACAATGAGTTCACAATAATCAATCTCAATTGGACTCAAAGGCATCGAATCTCCGAAGGAATCAATCTGTTCAGCCGATGGAATAATCCATGGGCCATTAGGCTGAGAGACCATATGAATCTGAATAGTATTAGGAGGAGGAAGAGAAAAAATACCCATGAGGGCAAAATCTTTAAAAATACCTAGCCCTACGCTCTTGTAGGGAGTGGGAATCTTATCCACATACGGAACGTTGTTCTCGAAAGAAGAGGTGGAGAAAGACAATTGATAAATAGTAACAATCTTTACTTCATGTGGAAATTTCAAAACATGAAAGATATTGGACGGAACACACAACATGGCATGAGTCTAACTGCAACCAAGGAGACGATTATAATTGAGCTTAGTGTCGACGACTTCAACCTTGACATTGACTATCTTCCCTTTCAAAGTAATTGGTAAACTAGCGAGAACACTTAAAGGCTTTGATTCTCTCCCATCAAACGCTTCTAAGGCATTTTGTGATGAGTTCAGAGCTAGAGAACCAATGGCTTTCCAACATGAAGATGACATGATGCAGGTTGATGCACCTTCGTCCATAATTGCTCGATGAATATCGAGACCATGAGCGCAATCTGATGCGGAAGTCGTGGAACAAAATTCTTTAGATCAAAAGAAAGGAGGTTAGCATCGGCGAGATCAATCCCTCCAATTAAAGATAACAAAGCTCTTTGCTGTGATAGACATCTCTGAAGTATAATGCGGACATCGCTGATGGCGCCTGAGCTAGATCTTCAATAGTATTGTAATGGTGAGCAGCACGGGTGTTAGGATTATAAGAATACTTACGGAGAACACCTTTGGAAGGTGGTCGCACAACAGATTTAGAATTGGGCCTTACAATCTTAAGAGGACCAGTAAAGGCAGAGGAAGAGGAGGACCATTAGCGATCTCCTTCCTCATGGCCTGACGAGATCCAGTGTAATATTTCGACCGAGTAGCAATAGAAACGGTACTCGAACCGTTCATCATGAACACCTGAGAGCCAAACGGGGCAGAGGATTGAGGTTTCTCTACCATCTGAGTCTGCTGAGATGGGAATGGTTCCTTAAGAATGACTGGAGTTCCTTGGGTTCCTTTGAGAAATCGACTCACTTCGGACCGTCGAGGATAGTCTTTGGTGAAGTGCTCTTCGTCACAGATTAAACAAGGGTACTTTAGTTTGCGTTGAGAACCATCACCAGCACAAGATTTCTGAGAATCCTATTTCGAGGTATCAGCTTTGGGTTTACCTTTACCTTTATTTTTACCTTTAGAAGTATTATCCGTAGGATTGGCCTGAACGACATTAACTTCTGCGGGTTTACCAGAATTCAGAGTAGACTGAGAAGCAACATTATTAGGAGGAGCGGACTTTGGCTTCCCAGAGTTTGAAGATGAAGACTTCTGAGAAGTCTGAGACACATAACCAATAATACCATCGACCGATGGATTCGTTGTTGGTTTAGAAGTTCCAGGTCGGGGAGCATCAGGCAAGATATCATATAATGCGCCAGAATTAGAGTACACAAGATCAAGGTACTGGGCGTAAGCAATGGCTTGTTCCTTGGTTACACATGCCCCCATAGCTATGTCTTTGGAAATCTGATTAACAACGGAGGTGCTGAACCAATGAGTTAGAAGCTGATCAAGAATTTCAAATTTGATCATGCGACGATGACGCCTTCACTCATGAATATGATCCGAGATATGAGTAGCTCGTTCCTGTTTCAATGAAGTGAGGAGGTGTGTCCCGGTCTCATAATGGACTGGTAACTGAAAATGCATAAGGAATGCCATGGCTAAAGAGTTGAAATCTTGGAAGACGCCATGAGATAGCTCAATGTACCACTTTGCAGCACTAGTAAGACTTCACTGGAAAAGACGAAGTCTAATAGAATTATCAACCCAAGACTTAGAGGAACACCACAAATGGTAAGTCATAACATGCGCTTGGTGGTCTTCACCAGACTTGCCCTCAAATTTAGGACAATCACCAGGAATCTTGGATGGAACTGGAGGTCAATATGGGTTATGAAGAATAGGATTGTTCGTCAACTTTGACACATCAGGTAATTCCAACGTAGCAAGAAACGGTAATTGGGTATTTAAAGTCATCAGAGGTCTTTGATAAGGACCTGCATGTACATTCCACCCAGTCTGAGCAGGATTCTATCCCCATGCATTCTGTCCCAGAGGATTCAGATCGTAGGGATTAGAAGCAGGATAAGTCGGTTGATACTGGGGTTGAGGACCAGGATACTAGGTCAGAGTAGACCACTGAGGTTCTTGCTGAGCAGTGTATGGAGTCTACTGTGGAATGTAAGCATGAATTTGAGGTTGATGATAGACAGGTTTATTTTGAGGGTAAGGAACCTGAGGTGTAGTATATACCAATTGATATGAACCTTGAGGGTAGTAAGCACCTTGCGGTTGAGCAGGCGGACCCGACTGAGCAGGTTCAGTAGGCTGCTGAGCGGGTAAACCTGGCTGACTATAAACAGGTAAAAAGGCTGCTGAAACGATGGAATCAATTGAGGAGAAGGTTGAATCAATTGCTGAGCAGGTTGAACTGAGTACTGAGTGCCACCCGGTTGGCCGTGTGGGAAAGGTTGGCCCGATGGTTGTGATAGACCAGGTTGTCCGTGATGACTAGGTTGACTCGAAGAAGGACCATAGGTTGTCCTGGTTGCACAACATGTTGGCCATACTAAACATGTGACTACGGTTGTGGTGCAACATGTTGTCCTTGTGGTGGGTATATTTTCCCCCCAGGAGCTTGAGAAAACCTCATTGATTCTGAGGTTGACCAAATAGACTGGAGGGTTGTCCATGTTGGACCAAAGGTTGACCTTGTGAAGGTTGGCCTTGTAGACCATATGGTTGTCCCTGTGGACCAGAAGCAGGGCCCTGCTGAGCTAAAGGTTGTCCCGATGAGGGTTATCCTTGTAAGCTAGAGGGTTGCACAGGCAGGGTAGGTCCCAAATGAGTAACAGTCTGATAAGGATCATAAATAGCCTGATAAGGATCAATAGGAGGCAAATAGACCAGATTACCATACACATCATAATGGTGCAGATATATATATATATATATATATATATATATATATATATATATATATATATATATATATATATATATATATAGACACACACACACACACACACGAGATTACCAACAACATCATAGTGATGGAATCGAGGATTACCAGGAGCCTAAGACTGCTGAGAAATCTAAGAACTCTGCTGCTGAACATCCAACATATATTCTTCAAAAGTAAGACTTCCAGGAATCACATAAGTAGTGGAAACAACACTAGAATTAGGTGGGGCCTCCGCGGCACTAGATTCTGATCTACTAGGATCGGGATTAACATGCCACGTTGGATTGAGGAAAACAGACCTGTGATTGTGAAAAGATCCCGATGACTGATGGGTAACAACAAGTGTGGATGAAGCCACATAGACCGTCGGTTGAACTAGAATGGATGTAACAGTAATTGATGAACCAGATGTCAAAGGTGATAATCCTAATGAAGGTAAGACCGAACTCTGAGAAGGAGTTACTGTACTGGATTGCATAATGGAGGAAACTCCAGACATAATCTGACTCATGGATCGATAGCCAGGGGGAAGTGACATCAATGGTGGAGAATACTGAGTAGAAACATGAGGGACATCTTCCGGAAAAAGCTGATATTCTCCTTTAGAAATAGTCATTACTTCACTACCAATAGGACTAGATGAATCCATATCTGACTCCACCGTAAGATCTTCAAAAAGACTACGGGGACTAGGAGGCACAACAACAGCAAAAAACAGCGAGCCCGACGTAAGAGGAGGAAAATCTCCTTCTTCCCCAAAACCAGACCAAGCACCAGAAGGGGGCCAATTGAACTCAACTGGCTCTTCAGGAGGAGATCGAGTAGCAAGAGGCAGGACAGACGGGGGAATAAGCTACGAGACCTCGACAGACCTACTGGGCTGAGGAGTTTCAAAAGAAACGTTCGAGAAAGAACTACCACTAGGACACAGTGAAGATGAAGAAACCGGTGGTTTCGCCACCGTGACCGTATATCAAAACAGAAAGGGAAAAAGAAAACCAATCGAGGACTCCAAGATCAAAACCAAGGAAAAACAACAGGTCAAGTGATAAAAATTTAACGGGTGTGTGATCATAGGTGATTAATTTTATGACACTGAAACCATATTTTGCTATTTCATTTTTAAAGAGGTAAGAAACAGGCCAAAGATGACTCTAGTCGCTTTCAATTTTAAACGAGCGTGAAAGGACAAGTACTCGACGATCTCTTCTCCTTTTAAAGAGTCATGAAAAGATCAAAATGACTACTCTGGAAGACTAAGCAAGAGGGTATACCAGGTTTCCATGAACTGCCATATACACCTTAATGATCAAATGAAACAGAAATGACCAAGGACTTGATGTACGTGTAGGTAGTTTCCCTGAATGCTGTGTTCGGTGTATCACGGTTACAAGGTGGCAGACTCGACTTCCTATGAATAAAAGGATTGCAAACTAGAAGGGTCTCCCTTTATATACTCGACGGTATAGGGAGCACAAGTCCGTACTAGCGCTGTCTAAAGCCAAATGGCGAAGGACAACTAGTAGGTTTTAAGACATCGGAACACGTCTCTAGCCTAGACCACTAAAAATGTTTCATTATGTTTCAATGCTTCCTTAGGTTAATTAAATAAGTTTTAAAGTTGATCTTGCATTACGTTTCAGTTTTAAGGTCCTATAGATGTTGGATCTCAAAAAATCCCTAAATGAAAGCTATATGCAAATGAACATCATTTCTGATTCAGTGAATGCTAGTTATGAGAAGGATAGAGATATTTCAAACAAAAACCAAACAAGGAAATTATGCGGAAAAATTTACTAATGCATCTAACAGAATACAAAAATGAAACTCTTTCCTAGATAATCTGATGCTAGTTATGCAAAAGAGTATTTTGCTTTCAATGCAAGAAAGAATGCGAAACAAGTTTTTATTTATTTTATTTTTTTAATGAAAAGAAGTACATGATGCACTAATTACATGAAAAAAAAACAAACACTAGCTTAAGTGTTGCGTAGGAATCGAAATTGAATGACTCAATAGATCACGAAACAAACATAAAAAATCACTCAAACTAATGTCGCAATATTTCAAACCAAGAGACAGTTTTCAAAATGATCAAAAACAAGAAATGTAATCTATGCTTGGAGCAAAAGGGCGAAGAACCAATCAAGAAAACGAAATGACTCTGTAACCAAGACAATCACTCAAAATATCAAGAGAACTGAGTGCAATCAAGCCACAAATGAGATTGACAACAATCAAACCGAATCGTTTTTCGAATAGAAGGCTCAGTGCACAAGGACACCTAAAAACCCTAAGGCCTCAACTGACACTGATAGGAAGATGGACAAACAACTGAGAAAAGAAATTCGACAACAATTAACACAATACCAAAGGTAAAATCATGCATAGAAAATAACCCAGAAGAAAGCACAATTGACCAAAAGACTCTTCAAGGAGGTCAAACCAATTCCTATAGGGGTTGGCGTGACTGTATGGGTGTAATCTGCGCCATAAAGGGGTTGGCGCGACTGCAAAAAGAGAAACCTGCGCCAATTGGTGTGACTGTTTAGAGAAAAACTGCACCAAGCCAGGTAACTATGGGAAAAAGAGGAAAAACCAAAACCTAATGAGCAAAGGTCAATCTTGACACTCTGGAGCTGAATAGAGGATGAAAACTAAACAAGGAAACTAGAAAAATTAGATAACTAAATTAATAATTGAAACTGACCCAACAAGATAAAACGAAAAACTCACACTGATCCCTAGTAGAGTCGCCAAATTTTTATGTAGGTAAATCCTCTCTGTGGACAAAGACGATCCCTCTAGCCCTAGAGTGGGTCTAGAAACAAAGGGACATGCTTTTAGGTCACAATCCGTTCGCCATTACGCTTAGATACCTGCACAAAGAACAACATACAAGATGACAACATTCCATTCATAACTATTAACCAGTCAAAGAGGGCTAAACATATTGCGTTAAACAAACATTATAACACAATAGTGGAACCAAACAGTAGTCAAGTATATAAATGAATAGAAGGAAGAGTTACAACGAATGCTTTGACGTCGCAGTCTCGTCCAGCGGGGTCCAGGCGAAGCGCATCTCAGATGCTTGTCAGGGAATTCAGACGGGGTGAAGGCATGGACTCAAGCTCTCCTCAACACAATTCATTCTATCTATCTTCTCTAGTCATTCAGCTATAGTATCAGTTCCCCAAGTTCATCTAGCTTGTTCTAAGAGAGATAGCTTCTTTTATAGAGGAAAAGGAGGAGGTTGGGATCCCTACAAAGGTGGGAGAGAGTCCCATCCTTTAGAAGAGTTCCAAGGGAGGTGGAAACTACTGACTAAAGGAGGGAGTCCGTTGTTTTTTCAGTTCAACCACTCCCAATTACTCATCCTCTAGGTGGTTGGAATAGAACCTCCGCCTCTATTTAAAAAAAAAACATTCCATAAACAGCTTGTGGTGGGTGCTTAATTGGGATAGAGAGCCAAATGGCACGGGCTCAGTGTTAATTTTCTAGCTCGGCGTGGGAGTGTAACTGGCTACTAGCGCCAAGGCAAAAAAAAGGGTTTTTACAGTCTTGCTCAGGGAATTGTCAACAGGAAGAATGTTACTCTCATGCAAAGGAATGCAATGATGATCTTTGCAAAGCATGACACTTCTTATAAGTCACAGAAACGACCCTCCAATGGGTGAGATGGGGATTACAGGGACATTGAAAAAATGCTGTGTAACACTATCGTCCCAAGGAGGATCCTCAAGTGACAAAGTTTCCATGATGGCTTCACCGGAGGGAAATATCTCGCTTAAGGGATTGGGTGAATCCAAATCGCCGAGCCAAGGGGATTGAGAATATGTGTCAAGAGACATGCCCAAAGGAGCATGATTAGAGGGCGGAGGTTCCAATGCCGAAATAATTTCAAAATAATCAATCTCGATCAGACTTAACGGCATCAGATCTCCAAATGAATCAATTTTCTCAGGTGAAGGGATGACCCACGGATCAGAAGACTTAGAGATCATGTTAACCTGAACAGTGTTGGGAGGAGGAAGAAGAAAAATACCCATGAGGGAAAGATCTTTGAAAAGACCCAGCCCGACGCTCTCATAAGGCGTAGGAATTTGATCTACGTATGGCACATTTCCCTCGGAAGATGAAGAAGTGAAAAAATACAACTGATTATCAGTAATGATCTTTCCTTCGTGTGGAAATCGAAAAAAAACGAAAGAGAGTGGACGAAACGCACAACATGGCGTGAGTCCAACTGTGACCGAGGAGAATATTGTAATTGAGCTTGGCATCAACTATTTCAACCTCGACATTGAATGTTTTCCCTTCTAAAGTAATCGGTAAACTAGAGATAACACCAAGAGGTTTATATTCCCTTTCATCAAACACTTCTAGAGCATTTGGAGATGAATTGAGAGCTGGAGTACGAATGGATTTCCAGCAGGCAGATGACATGACACACGTAGACGCACCCTCGTCTGTAATCGCTTGATGGATATCTAGTCCATTAATCTCAACTTGGATGATCATCGCAAGCTGGTGAGGGAGACGTGGGACGAAATTCTCTAAGTCGAAAGTGATAAGGCTCGAATTAGCAGGATCAACTCCACTAATGGAAGATAGCAAAGCCTTTCGTTGAGACGAACAACTTTGAAGCACTTCTAATGTAGACATAGCAGATGGCGCCTGAGCCAAATCCTCAACAATATTATAATTCTGAGCAGCACGGGCGTTAGGATTGTAAGAATACTTACAGAGTACACCTTTATAAGGTGGCCAGACAACGGGCTCAGTACTGGGCCTTTCAATTTGATGAGGGCCAGAAGTAGGCGGAGGAAGAGGACCATCAACGATATATTTCCCCGCTGCCTGACGCGGTTCAATATAATATTTTGACCGGGTAGCAATAGAAATGGATGTAGAACCATTCATCATGAAAACCTGAGAGACAAATGGGAAAAGGAATGGGGTTGCTCTACCAACTGAGTCTGATGTGACGGAAATGGTTCTTTGAGAACAACCCGAGTGCCTTGGGTGCCTTTGAGCAATCAACTCACTTTGGCCCGTCGAGGACAGTCCTTGGTGTAGTGCTCTTCGTCACAAATCAAGCAAGGTTACTTTGGTTTACGTTGCGAACCATCATCAACATGATATTTCTGAGAATCCTATTTTTACCCTTCCTTTTACCCTTGGAATTTTTATCCATCATATTAGCCTGAATGGAATTTACTTCTATGGTTTTACTAGAATTCAGGATCGGCTGAGAAGAAGTATGATTGGAAGGAGTAGATTTTTTCTTCCCAGGATTTAGAGGGGAAGACTTCCGAGAAGTCCGAGACACAGAACCAATGATACCGTCGAGGGATGGCATCGTCGGGCTGTGGAAGTTCCAGGTCGAGGAGCGCTAGGAAATACTTCATATAACGTGCCGGACTGAGAGTACACAAGATCAAGGTACTAGGCACGAGCAATGGATTGTTCCTTAGTAACGCATGCCCCCATAGCAATGTCCTTAGCAATCGGAGCAACGAAGGAGGTGGTGAACCAATCAGTTAGAAGCTGATCAGTAATCTCAAACTTGATTAGCGACGACGACGCCTCCATTCATGAATATGATCAGAGATATGGGTAGCTCAATCTTGTTTCAAGGATGTGAGGAGGTGTGTCCTGCTTTCATACCGAACTGGTAACTAAAAGTGCGTGAGAAATGCCATGGCTAAAGAGTTGAAACCTTGGAAGACACCACGAGATAATTCGATGTACCACTTGGTAGCGGCACCAGTAAGAGTCCATTGGAAAAGACGAAGTCAGATAGAATCATCAACCCAATAGTTAGAGGAACACCAAAGGTGGTAAGTCATAACATGCGCTTGGGGGTCTTCTCCGGACTTTCCCTTAAACTTGGGACAATCACCAACAATTTTGGTTGGAACTAGAGGCCAATACGGGTTATGAAGGATGAGATCGTTCATCAACTTTGACACATCAGGCAGCTCCAATGTAGTAAGGAAAGGTAATTGAGTATTTAAAGGTAATGTTCCAACGTATGCACTATATATGACCTGAGATTGACATGGAGGAAGATAAGTGGCGCCTTGCGGCTGAACGGGTTTCCCCTGTGGTGCAGGTTGGTCGGATACTAATGTTGGGAAGGCTATCCCTATGGGGCAGGTTGGCCTGGATACTGTGGGCCACCAGGTTGCCCTTGTGGAAAAGGTTGGCTTGATGGTTGGGACGGGCCATGTTTCCCCTAAAGACTAGGTTGACTCGGCGCAGAACCATAGGGTTGTCCTTGTTGTATAAAAGTTTGGCCTTGCTGAACGTAAGGCAGATGCTGTTGCATAAAAGGTTAACCCTGTTGTGGATAAATTTTCCCCCCAGGAACATAAGTGCACCCTGTTGAACATGAGATTGACTAGCAGAACCAAAGGGTTGTCCTTGTTGGACCAAAGGTTGTCCCTAGAAGGGTTTTCCTTGTGGACCATAAGGTTGTCCCTGTGAACCAGAGGGTTGTCCTTGCTGGTTCGAAGGTTGTCCCTGAAAGGGTTGTCCTTGCAAACCAAAAGGTTGTCCCTGTTGGTTCCTGAACTGACTCGGATCAATCAGAGGCAAATAAATGGGATTATCGTATACATCATAATGATGTGGAGGATTTCCAAAAGTTACTAACTGCTAAGAACCCTTAGGGGTGGAATTCTGCTGCTGAAGACCTTGAGAGGTAGAATACTGTTGTTGAATGGCCAACAGATACTCATCGAATGTATAACCGCTCAGAATGGAAGTAGAAACCATATGAGTAGTACAAGTAGGGTGGATTTCTACAATGCGAGGTTGTGATCCACTCACAGCAGGCCTAATAGGTATCGTGGGATTGACAAAAATAGACCTACAGACATCAGAAGGCCCTGATAGTGACAGAGTCATACTAAAAACCGGTGCAGATGAAGCCACACAGACGGTGGGTCGGACAAGAAAAAAGGTTACAATGGTCGATGCCATAGGAGTCGAGGGTGATGCCCCTGATACCGAGACAACCGAACTCCCGGAAGGAGTCGATGTATCAAGCCATACTAGATCCTGATACAACGATTGAACACAGGAAATGATCTGACCCAAGTTCTATAACCACGTGGGAGAGACTTTGGTTGTGAGGAAGGTTGATCTGAGACAAAAGGAAAGTTCTTCGGAGGGAGCTAATAGTCTCCTGTAGAAACATAGAGCTCTTCACTACTAATGGGGCTCGAAGAATCCATGTCAGACGAAGACATTTGATTGTGAAAAAGATGAAGAACAGTGCCGAGTAAGGTAGTAGCTAGTAAAGGTGGTTCCGAAGTAAGAGGAGGGAAGTATTAAGCATTCCCAAAACCATACCAGGTGTCTTGAGGTTGCCAATTGATATCAAACATATTGTCAAGAGGAGATCGGGTAGCAAGAGTTAAGATACTCGGAAGGAGAGATTGCCAAAAATCGACAGACCTAGTTGGTTGAGATGCTTCCGAAGAAACCCTAGGAGAAGGATCACCACTAGGGGGTAGTGAAAAGGATGATGAAAGTGGTGGTTCCGACACTATGACAATGTTTCAAAACAGAAAAGAAACGAGATATCCTATCCGAGGCTTCAAGACCAAACACTAAGGAACTACTAAAAACTAGCCAAGAAAATACCTTTAACGGGCATGTGATTGTAGGAAATTAATTTTCTAACATTGAAACGAAACTTTGTTGTTTCATGTTTTAAGAGTCAAGAAATAGGCAAAAGATGACTCTAGTCACTTTCAGATTGAACGAGCGTGAAAGGACAAGTGCTCGATGATATTTTCACTTTTAGAGAGTCACGAATAGACCAGAATGACTACTCAGGTAATCTAAGCAAGAGGGTGTACCAGGTTTCCGTGAACTGCAATATACACCTTGGTGATCAAATGAAAGAGAAATGACCAAGGACTTGACGTACGTGTAGGCAATCTCCCTAAATGCTGTGTTCGGTGTATCACGGTTACAGGGTGACAAACTCCGCTTCCTATGGATAAAGGATTACAACCTATGAGGGTCTCCCTTTATATACGCGATGATATAGGGAGCACAAGTCCGTACTAGTGCTTTATAATGCCAAACGGCGAATGAAAGCTACTAGGTTTAACGACACCGGAACACGTCACTAGCCTAGACCTCTAAAATATGTGCATTATGTTTCAATGCTTCCTTAGGTTGATCTTGAATTAATGTTGTGATTTCAAGGCCTTACCGAATGTGATATCGAATTCTTAATGCAAAATATATGCAAAGAAAAATCATTTCCAGTCAATGAATTCTAACTAAGATAAGGATAGGAATCTATGCAAAAGTAGCAGCCAATTGAATCACAAGAAGAATTTCACTAATGAATCTAATACAACCAAATCAGAAAATGAAAAAATGTTTCCTAGTTCACTAAGAGCTAGTAATGCAAAAGAAAATTTTCATTTTCAATTTAATCAAAAGAATGCAAATTTTTACTTTTTAGATGAATGAGGAACACAATGCACTATTACACTAAAAAGAAAAATAAACACTAGTTTTGAGCACTGCGAATGTGAAGATCTAAAACAAAGAGATCAAAGCAATACAAACATAAAACACACTCAAAACAAGGATGCACTCTTCGAAGCAAACACAGGGCTTTCGAAACAATCCAATGAGCAATGTAATCTATGCTCAAAGTGATGAATGGAGAGCTAAATGAAAACAAAGGTGATCATTCAACAAGCCAAAGACACGAAGAACCGAAATATAGACTAAAACAATCATTCAGTGAATTGAAATGACAAAGATCAAAGTGACTCAAACTCAACTCGCAAGGCTCAGTGGGGAAAGGGCCGACCAAACAACACAAGGCACCTAGAAACCCTAGGGAAACAAATCCCACTGATAAGATGATGGACAAACAGCTGAGAAGACCGAGACTACAAAGTCAAAACAATCACAGTAGACCGATTGCAAGGTAAAAAACCAATCCAGAGCCAAGAAATACTGACAAAACTCGGAAAAGAGGCCAAAATTCAATCCTACAGGATTTTGTGCGATTGTTTAGCTGTAATCCGTGCTAAACAGGGGTTGGCGCACCTGTGACAAAAGCAACATGCACCAATCGGCGCGACTATTCAAAGAAAAGCAACGCCAAGATAGAAAACTATGGGAAAAAGTAAAAACCACTGAGCAGGGGTCAGACTTGACACTCTAGAACTGAACAGGATGGTTGAAAACAGTTAGACAAGTCATGAAAAGAAGAAAAAGGATGAAATGAACAAAGTCGAATGGACAAGCGAAACACTTGATGAACAACTAGACGAAAAACACACACTGATCCCCAACGGAGTCGCCAACTTGTTGTGTAGGTAAATCCCTTCTACGGACAAAGGCGATCCCTCTAGCCCTAGGGTGGGTCTAGCAGCAAGAGGACATGCTAATGTGTCGATTCCTAGTTAATGAATGAAACTGAGTTGGGATAGATGTCGCACGTTTGTTTCAATGCAGTTGTCGTAGCTATGGCAGTAGTCTCCTGATCTTCGTCTTGACACGTCATGGTCCGTTAGCGGTGGTCCTGAGGTGCCTGCACAAGGATTAGAGAATGATAGCAACATACAAAACAATATTTGCATTCATAACTATCTAATTGGTCAAGGAGAATTAAACATATTTCATAAGATTAATCATATCAAAACACAAGACAGGAACCAAAACATCAGTTATGTATTTATAAGAAGAGAGAAAGACTAGTTTACAACAAAAAGAGCCTTGATGTTACAGCCTCCTTTAGTGGGTCTGGTCGAAACACGTCTCGATCATTCGTTGGGGAATTAGACTTGGCGAGGTAATAAGCATGGACTCTCTCTCGACGATAGGTCTCTCTCTGCTCTATCTCACACCAGCTATATCAGACTGCTTCAGCTATTCAACCATTTTAGATAGCTGCATCTATGTGAGAGAGATGCATTTATAGGAGAGGAGGAGGAGGTTGGGATCCCTCAAATGGTGGAAGGGAGGCCTTATCCTTTGGGAGGTTGCTTAAATGTAGGAAACAAGAAGCCAAATGAAGATGTTCGACGTTATTCAGTTGAACAACTCATGCTGACTCCACTCATGAAGTAGTTGGCAATGGAAACTTCACTTCTATTTTAAAAAACTTTCTAAAAACAACTCGACGCGGGCAGTCCACTGAGACAGAGCTCCAATGGGCGTGAGGCCTAGTGCTGATTTCTCTATGGGCGCGAGGCCATAATTTCCTGCCAGCGTTGACCCAAAATCATGTGCTTTTGATGGTTTGTTCCAGGAATATTCAACAGAGGAAATGTTCTTCTCATGGCAAAGGATGCAATGACACTTTTTGCAAGGCATGACAATACATAAAAGTCACATAAATGGCCCTCCAATGTGTGGGATGGGGATTGCAGGGATATTGAAAAAATGTTGTGTAACAATTATTATAGTGGATTTCTTTTAATTTACCAAAGCAACAATGGACATGGATTTTTTCTGCTACTCAAACTGAGGAAATTGAAGAGGTTTCGAGGGATGGGATTGGGAAACCAATGAGGGTTGAAGTCATAGTAGAATATAATTCTAAGATTCAATATGCCACTATGACAAATTTATTTCTTGAGGACACCTGAATGGATTCACATTGAGGACACCTGAATGGATTCACATTGAGGACAATGGCATGAAACCAAATCATCTCACCAGTTAAGGATTGTCGTGAAGCCCTAACTTGGTACTATAAGAAAACCATGGGGCATAATTCAACCCAACCCTAGGACAACCTTCTAGAAAAATTAGACCCTAGTTAGGGCTGCCTTGAGGTCACATTTGGAGACGCTTTGGTGCCTAGCAGACACTAATATTTGAAGCATGCCCCTTAGTGCCTAACCATATGTTCTAATTTTTGGAGCCAATTGTGATAAGCTTATTAAATAATAATTGAGGATTGCATAAGTCCCGTTTTGTCAACAAAATTGGTGAAGGAGGTCGCGGGCCTAGAAGAGGTCGAGTACCTCTATTCTGTGAACATAAGGAAGCACAATTTTATGAAGATCAAGTCAAGGATGAACCTTGTATGGATCGTTATATAGAGAGAAAGGAAAAATGTTGACATTTAAGATACAAACTAGACCTTATTTGATGTTTGTTCTAAGTCAAATTTGAGCTTGTTTTTGGGCCACAGTAGCCCTGTAAGTAGTACAAAATGGATAATTAGTTACTAAAAAAATGACTAAAGTTTGCATATAAATGACCATTTTTCATTCGGTGACCAATAGCTGCAAATTTACAGTATCTTATACAACGACAAACTTTTAGTCGTGTTTAGCTTAATAATTAATTGGTTATCTCATTTTTATCGTCAAGTAGTATATTTAGTCATTAATTTGGTCATTAATTGCCACAATTAATCACCAAATACACAACAAAATATACTACAACATGATCACTTGATAAAACTAATTAATGGCCAAAGAAATATCACCAAAATGTTGGTCACATTATAAGATACTATAAATTAGCTACTAATAGTCACATATATGCAAATTTTAGTCATTGTTTGAACCCAATTAATGACCAAAGAAATATGACTAAATTTCGGTCGTGTTATAAGACACTGTAAATTAGCTACTAAAAATTGTATATATGCAAAATTTAGTTGTCACTCACTACTAAATTATTGATTTCATAACCAAATATACTACTACGTGATCACTCGAGGAAACCAATTAATGGCCAAAGAAATATGAAAAAATGTTGGTCATGAGATAATCTAATGTAAATTGGCCACTAATAGCTGTTTATATGCAAATTTTAGTCATTGTTTGAAACCAATTAATGACCAAAATGTTGGTCACAAGATAAGATAATGCATGTTAGCCACTAATAGTCATTTATATGCAAATTTTGGTCTTTTTTCATAGTAAAAAAATTGTCATTTCCAATAGTCATTTATATGTTTTCTTGGTTATTAAATGTGGCAATTAATGACTAAATCAATGACCATGTTCACGACTAAATATACGAATAGACAATAAAATTGATACAACCAATTGATGACTAAGTTAAATATGAATAAATTGGTCATGAAGATAAGATATTATTAATTAGCTACCAATGGTCACATGACCAAACATAGTCATTTATATGTGGTTTTTAGTAGTTTTTTTAGTCACTAATTTCTGTTTTTCTACTGGTGCATGGAGCGTCTACTGAAGAAAGAGGTCATGTTTAAATGGATGGAGGAGTGTCAACATGCCTTAGATATGCTATGGGAAAATATGGTTAGTGCGCCAATTTTGATATTTCTTGACTAAAGAAAAGAGTTTATGTGGACGTAGATATGTCATCCATTGTGTTGGGAGTTGTGTTGGCGCAACTAGCTAAAGGTGATGTAGATCTCCCAATTAAATTTGTGTTGTCACTGCGATAAACACTCTCCAAAATTCTATCTACATTCAATTTTTGGAGTCTCCTTATGGTCCTGTTGTCTTTCGATTTTATTGATCAAGTGTTCCAGTCTTCTTGTGGGAATTCTAAGTGATGAACTATTTTATTTCACATGCTTAACTCGTGATGTCTTTGTAAAAACATTTTTTCTAAATAGGCCTAACAGTCCATGAGTCAAGCATTGCACAATCCTTCATAACAGTCACTGTGCAGTTCTTGATGATAGTGGTTGCACAATCCCTAATGAAAATGATTTCAATATTCCTTGAGGATGATGACTGCATAGTCCTTAAGGATAGAGCTTGTGTAGTGTCTTGTGATGGTGCTCGCAAGTTCCTAGAGACCGAAACCGCACAATATTCATGGATAGTCACAATGCGAAGGCATCTTCTGCAGAAAGTGACTATGCACCCTTTGTTGATAGTGGGAGTGTTTTTCAAGTCATTAAATCCACTCTTGGTTCCTATCTTCCCGACATGCAATAAGAAAACTCATCAATCCTAAACCTAATCGCATGTCTGCTTCTTTGTAAAAAACCTATTCTAGGGATCATATTCACATTCATCTTTCACTTTTGAGCTCTGTGCACTAGTGAATTATAAGGAGCATACTCTCACTCATGGTTGTAATGTCTCATCTCCTGAGTGACTTTCTCAACTCTCTCTTTTAATTTTGCAAGTGTCTCTTTCGATTTTTTTTCACTTACATGCGTCGTTTTTGCTTGGTTTATCTTTCACAAGTGGCATTTTTGGCCTAACTTCCTTTTTTCATGTATCGCTTGTGTTTTCCTTGAGTTTTCATGTGTCACTTTCACTCTTGCATGTGTCAATTTCACTTGTTTTCACACATCTTGAAGAGCACCATGGAACAAATTTTAGAGGCATCTCTAGCACACACTCTTGCACTAGTGGCTGATGCTATAAATCATCATAATGTGTGCTAGACACATTCCTATGGCATAGCGCACATTTTGATTATAGTCGAAACCTGTGTCGTAAAGGTAAATATTAAGTTTCACACTTGGAGATAAGTGTCACTCTATTGTTGCTTCATTGTATATATGTTGATTTTGGGTACTGAATATCTTCTGTTCATGTGTTGGATTGTATAAGTGTGCGTGATCATGTTTATGACTTGTCATATGCTTTTACTCTCACTTTCTTGTCTCACTAATCCCACACTTAGTCAATTTTGGAGTTCTCCTAGTCCTCTCAACTTGCTTAATTCATGACAGATCCCTTAGCCTCTTCCAACTGCGCACTGAATATTTCAAAGCCACAATGATGAATCCTTACCTCCTAGAACCACACACTGTGCAATCATATAAGACAACCTCCTTCGATTGTGCATTGGGCTATCTTAGAGCTCAGTCACTCCATCCTACTGAATATACTTTTCAAATACATAATATTTGGCCAACCCAACCCATTATTGTGCACTGCGCACTTCTAGTGGATAGTTGATTCATCCTTGGACCCTTCCCATGCTCAATTGTGGATTTCACAATCATAATGCCCAAGCATGTCACTCTTGTCTCCTGAAATTTCCCAATGCACAATTCCTTGAAAAGCCCTACCTTCACTGTGCACTGTGAATTTCTAGTGGAAAATGGGGTCATCCCTCAATATTTTCATTTCTCAACTACACAATTCATGGCTTCCCTTCCTTGAGCACTATGCATTCTTAGTGAGCAATCTTGTCACTCTTACCTCTTTCACTTTCTCAACTGGGCAATGCATTGGCCAGTCTTTCCGTTACTGTGCATTGCATAATCTCAGTGGAATTTAGAGCCTCCCTCTAACCCTTGTAGTGCTCAACTACGCAATACATTGATCCTTCCCCTAAGCACTGTGCATTGTGCAGTTGCAGTGCCTAATCCTGCTCTCCTTCTCCTCTAAACTTTCCCAATGCATAATCCACACTTTGTCTCTCTCTTACCACTGCACATTGTGCAATTAGAGTGTCTATGCCCTCACTCCTTGCCTCTCGATTCTATGCATTGCACATTTCCAAGATTCACCTTTGTTAGGTGCGAAGCCTGATTATCTTGTTTACTTTGTATCACAGTATTGGACCCCTGTACCTTAAAAGGGGCGGCAACGCTACCCGTAATTAATCACTGCCATGGGGGGTCCAGGGGGGGCAGCAACGCTTTTCGGAGCCCCCTCCTGGCGGGGGGTTTCGGGGGCAGCGCCCTCGAAGCTAAAAATAGATGTAAAATTGCCTTGTAAAAGTATAGTAATTTCTATTCAATCTGGGCCGTTCATTAGGAAAATGATCTGACGGTAGAATTTATGTTTAGTTTAGGGTTTTTTTCCCTAGAAGGCGACCCCTCGCTTTTATGAGGGTATTGTATTGCGACTGTGGATTGTATGTGTATTCTCAGAGCGAGAAACAGATAGGGAGACTGTTAGAGAGAACAGAGGATATTACAACGGATCTGCTGTAGGTTTTGTCTCTTCATTTTTTGCTGGATAATAGAAAGGAAGGACTAGTTGTTCGGGGTGGACGTAGCCCAAACTGGGTGAACCACGTATATCTGTGTCTCTCTGGTTTTATGTGTTTTGTGTGCTTGTATTTTCTGCATTTTTTTATGTGTTTCCTTGCTCCATAATATATAATTTTCTAACAACCTTCAGTTCTTGTGCATTATCCCATCGCAATATATTTACTAGGAGCAATTATTGGACAAAGTACACCTAGATTGAAGATTTTGAGAGACTCCACAGATCGAGGAGAGGAGTGCGCAACATGGAGATATGTTAGAAGTCACTAGTACAAAATGGCTAATTAATTACTAAAAAAACGACTAAAATTTGCATATAAACGACTATTTTTCAGTCGGTGACTAATAGTAGTTAATTTACAGTATCTTATAACGCGACCAACTTTTAGTCATTTTTAGCTTAGTCATAAATTGGTTGTCTCAATTTTATCATCTAGTAGTATATTTAGTCATTAATTTAGTCATTTATTTAATCATTAATTTTCATAACTAATGACCAAATATACAACAAAATATATTACTATATGATCACCCGATAAAGCGAATTAATGAACAAAAAAATATGACTAAAATATTGATCGTGTTATAAGATACTGTAAATTAGCTACTAATAGTCACACATATGCAAATTTTAGTCATTGTTGAAACCAAATAATAACCAAATAAATATGACTAAATTTTGATCGTGTTATAAGATATTGTAAATTAACTACTAATAGTCGTATATATGCAAAATTTAGTCGTCTTTTGTAATCACAAATTTATCATTTGCAGTATTCATTTATCTTTTTTTAACAGTTTCATATTCATTATATAAACTACTAATTTAGTAGTTTATATTCATTTCATTTACTTTCATTAATAATCATTATAAATGACTAATTTAATCGTATATTCATTTTATTTATGTTCTTCATTAATCAATATAAACTACTAATTTAGCAGTTTTAAATTGATTTTATGTGTTCATTATTAATCAACATAAATTAATTAGTATGTTTTTGCAACTAAATTAAAATAATATGAAATGAAAACGCAAAGTTACATATGTTAATGACAATATTAAACAATATCAAGTGCAACTATAAATAATTTCAAGCACAAATTATATTATATGAAATATCAAGTATTACAATACGAGTTTCCAACTTAATATTTGTTGGACTACAATTTACACGTGAAATATTGTTTCATCATTTCAAAACATTATCATTGTGTTGCCAAGGCATTGCAGGTGAATTCACCAACTCTAAAGACTTGACCATCAATCTCTATGTGTGTCTCATACGAGATATTGGCTCTAAATGTATCACTATACCAGTGCTCTTCTCTCTCTCTCTCTCTCTCTCTCTCTCTCTCTCTCTCTTTGTAGTTTTCGCTCCAGTGTTATTGTTCTCTTCTTTCTTCAATTCTTGTTTCTTACCATCAATATTGAGTTCTTTTTCTGAAAACAAAATATACAATGCAAAGTGTAAGACATGAAAGATGATGAACACTAGAATATAAACTAAAGTAAACTATAAAGAATTTATACAACAAAATAAAAAATGCATTAAACTCCAAACTTCACAATCAATGAATGCATTAAACTCCCTATATGGCATGAGAAATAAAGTAAATTAGATGAGGTGAAAATTTAATACATTACCTCTATTAAAATCATGATCGAAAGAGGGTTACAGTGGCTATGTGATCATTTTTCATGACCTGCAAACGTTTAGATAAGATCATTAGTCCATTCTTAACTTCACAATAGTTGAAAAAACACAAATTCTATTTTTTTGGAATCAAGAATGTGTTTCAAACCTAATATAAATTATCATGATTGATATGTTATAAGAAATTAAGAATAGACCCACAATTCATGGCCACACTTTCATGACATTAAGAAAATAAATGTAAAGGTTGTAAAATTGTAGATATCTAATATTATAACCTGACCTGAAAAGTTATATTTTGACACACATCAACACATGTTGAGCCAAAAGGATTAGTTTGTTCAACCTTGTGTCTGAATTGCAGCTCGACCACCATCTCCAAAGAGTTCCTGCAAGCAAGTACAAAAAACATTAAATTTCCTATAGCAAAAAAACCTATCGTGAACCAGCCCATGGTTTCCTTGGGTGTGCAGAGTCAAAAGCTAGACTTTCAAATTTCTACATGCCACACTCTCAATAGAAACCAATCTCTTGCTTTCTTTATCATAAAAACCAAGACTACTTTAGCGACAATCAACATGGATAATTGAATGAGACTTGCATAGAGTTTTGCATGAAACTGTTCATAACATTTTTCCACTAGGCTTTGAGGCCTCCATTGGACATTCGTAGACAACACCACTACATATCCCCAACTTGGAAATTTTTACAAAGACCGCAACTCCAAATAGTGCTTGATCAATACCTATCTATTTTGGCCTTGGAGTCAATGTTAGACCTTATGAAGCACATATGAAATCTAAGGCTTCAATACGAAATTTACCATATTGGTTCATGCAATCCACACAACTCTTAAAAATAATTTTAAGTCATACATAATAGTTATATTCAAATTTTATTATTTATATTCCTCTGAAATGACACAAATAAAACCCCAAAGAAACAACATTATGAGTGCCAACCATCCTACAAATTATGTTAGACTTAAGTAAGGACAAACATGTAATATTAGACCTTGGTGTTTTACAAAATTTAAGGTATTATTAGATCTTCCAATAGTTTTTTTTATGTAGGAGAGAGGCAAAGAGATATTTATATGCCTAAAAATAACCATTGATAAAAGAATACCTTAATGCTTGAGAATTCGTTTCTGATTCTTAGATATCGACTCAAAAAATATTATTATTGTAATTAGGAACACATTACTTTAACTTTTCCAAACATGAAAAAAACACTATTTTATATATTCCATGGATGGGTAAGGTTGAATTGTACTTTATTATCTAAATTTAAATGGACATTCAATTGATACTAATTTTAGATTTAGGAACAAATTCATAAAATGTTAAGAATTCATTGGAATCAAGGCCATTCTAGTAATTGTCATAGGATATGATAGATATAGAAAAAACCAAGTGAAATGTCGAGAATAACTACTTTTTGTATCTAACATAATAATGAAAAAGCCATTTTGAAATGTGATCTTGTTGATGTTATACCTGTCAATGCCAATCTCCATATTTCTCAAGGATATTTTTATGTTTTTACATCATGTTCATACAATTCCTGCCACAATTGAAGACATGCTTACCTATTTAGTGAGCCAAGAGCATACTATCAATGGGTTATAAAGCACAAAAGAAACACCTTAGGCATACAAAAATTCATTATGGCATAGTAGTCACAATCCACTACTATGAAAAATGAGTTGTTTTCCTTTCCCAAAAATTATCATCAATGTAAGGTCTTGGATATCTAATTTGATGATTAAATTTACCTCAAACAATTGACATAGTGCCACCTAATAAAGGTTTTCAGATAGAAATAACTAGGTAGAATTAATTTATTCTTCAATACACTATTTCAAAGACAAAACGAGAGGAAAATATTTAAGACCTATTATCTCTACAAAATAACTACAAGAAATTAGCCTAAGATCACTTCTACATCACCAAGTTTTGCCCAATTCCAAGTCTAGTAACTTTATGGATACATCAGAAATTTGACAGTGAATTTAGAAATTTATGTAGTTTTTTCATGCATGCAAATGAATTGGGGTAGCACCGTTCACAAATATACTAGTTGTCGTAGGAACAAAGGCATAATTTGGACAAAAGGTAAACAAAACCCACTACAAATTTGTTTTATTTTCATTCATCTAGATCTTGTAACATGCTCAATAATATGCATATATAAATCCAAAATTCATTTTCCCAAGACTATAGAAATAAAAAAACAAGGATTTAGATAAAAGGTGTTCTACATACCGGTCTGCATGAAATTTTCAACTCCAAGATCCTCATCCCAAAGGAAAATGTATTGGTAGTCAGCAACTACATCTAGATGGAGGAAATGATTTTCAAACCACCTACATGAGAAAGTAATCTATTGACTTAACATGAAATATTTTGCAGTATGTATCCATAAAGAAGAGAAATATATTTAACAATTCATTACCACTTGGTTTGATTGATTGCCACTATATGAATAATTATATTGCTCCACTCCAAATCACTCCATTTATTTGTTACACCGTCATAATGGAACAACATCACTATGAATTTCTTTAAATGAAACTGGAAACAAATTCCCATGTAACACAACCATCAGTTAGTCCAGAAATAAA
Organism: Pinus albicaulis; assembly: GCA_034641835.2. Classification (NCBI taxonomy): domain Eukaryota; kingdom Viridiplantae; phylum Streptophyta; class Pinopsida; order Pinales; family Pinaceae; genus Pinus; species Pinus albicaulis. The sequence continues at coordinate 1,208,243,796 of CM076577.1, forward strand.
ATGCAACGTGTTGATAACCACCTAAATAATGCATTACAACACACCAATTATTAACTGAACTCATTGAGAAAATACCTTCTAAACAATTTGGTCCACATTCACCTATTCTATTCCAATTGCAATGCAAAAAGTTTTGTCGACTCTTTACTCGTGACTATAGACATAGCAAAGGTACAAACAAAAATGATAATCATGAGTTATATTAATGACAAAACATTCAAATACTGATGCAAAAATTATCCACATTTGTTTAAATGAGAGTAATTGGGGTTTACTTTCTGGTACTCTCTCTCTCTCTCTCTCTCTCTCTCTCTCTCCATGACCATTAATTGAAGGAAATGTCAGAAACTATTCTAGCAATCTATGGGGCACCTTCCTTTAAGTTGTCTAGATTATAGAATAATCCCAGTGAATCCTCAACATCTCATTCAGATATATCACATACAATATCATCAAATCTCCTTCAAATGTATTTTCTAATAACCATCTAACCCTAGATTTTACTTAAGCGTGAATCAAATCATTTGTTAATGTAATATAATAATGTTCTCTAAAGTGATTGCACGCCCTTTCACAAGACTCATTGATAATAATAAATATCCCAACCCTCATTTTATTATAGTCAATGCATGATTACAATATATGAGCAAGTAATAGATGATAACTCATGTAATAACTAAAATAAATAAATCATATGCAATGAGAGAAATGTGTCATTTTCAGATATTTTAGCATGCCAATTTTTTATGAGAGCTCTAAACACCAACATTAGTATATGGCAAGAAATACTCTAAAACCACGTTAACATGCTTCGGCCAAGTTCCAGCTTTCTCGACATTCATACTTAAGTGAAGAAAAAAATAATAATAAATAAATAAATATTTTTCATAATCACATGTTAATTCTTTCTTAATTCAAATCCCCGAGGTAAAAGTCATCTTCAACAAGAAATTTATATGGTTACATATTAGAAACAAATTAAAATATGCCAAACTATTTTGTTAGCAAGGCAAAGATCAAATCTTCCCAGAATCAACCCCAATTTTAGTAGACAAATATTTCAAGTCTTCAAGACTATTGTTCACTGGAACCAATTCCAAGTTTCACCGCTTCAAAAGACGACAAAAATAAGTTATAGATATGCAATAGTATTTTCATCCCACTAGAAGGCTTGTACATGGACATTTTCAAATGGTTTAACAGAATCAAGAATTTAGACATGAAAAGTCAAGGTTTTGAACTCTCTATCAATGAGAGATAGAGTTTTGCTATGAACTTAATCTCAGTCAAATAAAAGGTGTGCATTAGACCCACCTACATATACATATATTAATATATGTAACTACAAAATAGGCATGGCAGAATACTACAGATGAGGCCATAAAGGCCTTCATCCTAATTTTTTAAAAGGTTGTAATTATGGTATGTCGTACAAACTCAGGGAAGGTAACCCCAAGCTATAAAATCATATCCCATAGGACTTGTTAAAGACCAAAAATTATGGCCTAATTCTCAATGTTGGCAATGTCATATTGTAAGGCTTTTAAGGCCAAGGTTCAGCGAAATGTAGAGACCCCAATCTTGACATGATCACCACCCAAACCATAACAGGGAAACCCCATGTACAGGAAGAAAACTTGTATAGAAATTGATAGGTCATATCCTTTACATAGTTTAATCATGAATAAGACTAATGTACATTGGTTTCCCTTAGACCATACTAGCATTAATGACTTCTCCATTACAAATTCCTCAACCTTACATAAATGCTAGGTAACTCATCAATCCACTTAAAGGTTGTTCACAAATTTGATTCATTGGGTTAAGAAGGTTATGAAGTTAAATTCCCTTATTTTTACCTTGTTAATACATCCCTCTTCAACTCTCACTCTACTAAAAAAATTACAATGCTAAGGTATATATATAACCATACTTCCCATGAAGGTAATTCTTGGTGCCATCACCCATTATTGCAGTAAAGGAATGTTCTTTATACATGAATATGTACAATTATATGTGCATATCTTGTGTGAGAGTGCACCCATACTACCAATGGCTATTAAGCCACTCTTGTTCATGGCCTATCCACCCAAAATACAAGGTTGAATGCATATATACCCAAGCATAGGCTTGAGAAGTAAAAGTACTACTCTAACAATCTTAAATAAGAAAGTTGGAAATGCATTCCATGTTGGCTCAAAAATGGAGGTTTTGGAGATGCCTTTATCAAGGATGCAATAGTCAACTTTACTCAAGCTCAAAATATGGCTAAGAATGCTTCTTTCAAGGAAGAAGAAACATTAATACGTTAACACTTAGTGTTGGTCAAAGTTGTCTTTGATGTCAATATGGCATTGTTGGAGATAGCAAATATTATTGTGATAACCCTTTCGTGATGTTGCCCTCTCCTCATGTGATAACCCTTTCGTGATGTTGCCCTAACTACATGACAAGACGAGTACAATTATTCCCTAAGCTCTAGAAGATGCTCATGATCATGTCCTAGTCCTTGTTTCTTATTTAAGACACCTTAACCCTAAGCATACGCATGAATGATACCCTAAATGCATATATGAAACTCTATGTTGCATACATGAATGATCTAATGATGCATAATGATGAACTAAGAAACCCTTACCATAAAACCCTCTTAGGCACATGTATGCACAGTAATGAAAAAGTCTTTTTCCCTAGCATGGTTCAATGCAATAAATGCATAAATTCATGAAGCCCTAAATGCCTTGCTAAAGATGTCGTAATCCTAATAATCTTAAAGGCCTGAGTCTAAGAAGAAGAAGCCCTAGCACTGTAAAAAACATAAGATCCTAAAGGTTGCCATAAATAATATTATGTGACAGTTCACATTTTCATATCCTTGACTTCTCACAATAACTTTTGCTAGGGTTTTTGTCACAAACCCTAGATTCCATCACCAAACTAAAATTTAGATATCAATAATTTATTTCAATCATAGCAAAAGCATTATTACATCTAGGGTTTCATTATCATGCCCTAGAAACTTATATCAATCCCTACTAGGGTTTTATCGTAAACCCTAGACACAAACATCAAAATTTTAATGTTAGATATACAATAGCTCGACCAAGCTAGGGTTTCAATCAAATGAAAGCATATTCATCTAGGGTTTCATTCTAGGATTTTACATTTACTATTGCAAGGGTTTTTTCATAAACCCTAACTCATCAAACACTAAAAAATCTAGGGTTTTCATCACATATTATGGAAATCAATAACAAACCCTAAAAGGCTAGGGTTTTATAGTGAATCCTAAAGGTTAAGGTTTTACCAAAGTGAACAAAGGATAGAGTATGATGAGGGTTGATTTATTTCAAAGATTAATCACCCTAAAATCAGAATCTTGATGATTCAAAACCCTAGACATGAGAGAGTTAGTAATATAAAGAAATTTTCAAAATGATTGTACCTTTTAATATGAAGAAGATTACAAATCATATGGTCTCAAACTTATCTTGAGTTGCATCCTTTTACAAACCTTTTAAGGGTTTCTTTATTGAAGGGTTTCCTCTTATCATGACAACATATTCATGGTCTATTTCCATATGAGATCTTTTATTAGTGTACATGAATCCAACTCGATTTATCATGCCTGCCTTATTTTTCTTCCTTTAAAATATGCCTGCAATACTCATTGACAAGCAAAACCAAAATATACAAGTACAATAGTGTGGTGATTATCTAGAGCTTCCATTACCCTTTTAGAGAATGAATTCCTAGGGATTTTGACTACAAGCCTTAACTAGCTCTAAAGAGCAATATGTCAAAACCTAAACATCAATCAATTTTATTTTTGCAAAGGATTGTCATATACCTACAAAACCTAGATATCATGAACAAGAGAATTAGGATTAGGTTTCCATATGTTCTATCTAGGATCTATAATCCTTAGACATTAAGAATCTTCAACACAATAATAATTTACAAACCTTAGAATCATGTAGGAAACTAAACCCTAAAATATTTTGTAATAAAAGTTATATATACCTCAAGATTACATACTTCTATCTGTAATGAGGTAGGAAAATCTTACCTTAGTTTCTAACTTAATTTCTCTTCAAATAACTAGATATACATAACTTCCAGAAATTGAAGACAACTAAAATACTTGCAATGCAAAAATAATAATGCAACAATAATTTTCCACGAAATAGCAATGTATCCAATATCCAGAATACAATTAGATTAGCGATTTCAACCGTTTTTCAATGGAGAACATTTAGTTCAACAGTTAGTGGAAAACATCCACAACTAAAACCTGATCAATTCAAGAAATATAATTCATTCACTATCCGTATGCCAAACTTCTGTGATAGTATAATGTCAAACTTAACATTTGCTTTGTGGACCCTACGCTTTGATCATGATCAGCTGATCCAAGTTCGACTAAGACAAAATTTTAATTTTATAGAATTTAGGTGCTCACAACTCCAAATTTTGGCAAGATCTTCACATGCAAGCAACACAATCCTAATAAAAGAATGCTTCAATATCACCGTCGATTTATCGATAAGTCCCATGGTTATACTTCAATACTCCTATGATGAGCTTCCGTTATATACTTTAATCATTTCTTCCGCCAACCTTTTAATCCTAATAAGTTTCTGTTATGGATTCTAAAGAACGCCACCTTCACTTAGGATTCATCAATAAATGAACGCTATATTCATAATGTTTCGAAGATGTTGCAAACTATCGTTCATAAACATCGCCATGATATTTATCATGACTAGTTTGATTTATGTTTTCGATTTGACTTAAAATCACAGTATTTAGATGTTAACGAATCCTCTGATCCAAATCTCGTACACTCTTCAGTTTTGAGATCTCACCAAATCATTACCTGGACCGCTACCACATAGATCATAGAATAAACAAGTAAACTGTGGATCTTGACCATCAAATCCGATAAGAGATAAGTCTTAAATCATTGTATAGCACGTTTATGTTCAATAATGATAAGATATTAACGTTGATTCATAGTAATGTGAACCTAATCCCCATATTTAGATTTTATAAATTCTTCTTCCAAACGATTGATAATGTACTTCAAACGTTTGAATTTCGATTCTTTCAAACAAACTTCAGCATTTATGAATTTGACACATCTTTGTATTTGAGGACCAAGCTTACAGAATTTGAGATAAACATCAGCGCAGCCGCCAATTGTTAATTCCTTAAGAACATTACAATCCTCTTTCGTCACATTTTTTTTCTCGTGGAAATTGATGCATAGCCTCTTCAAACTTGATGCACTAGTAATATAATCATGCAAGTGATTACTATACCTGTCACAATTTCATCAAATCCTTTGTGTAATATCTCAAACATCGATTCCAGACCAAATATCAACTTTAGGGAAATCAAAGTAGTTTTAAGTCATGGACATTTGGATTGTTTTCTGTCAAGCGATCATCCTGTATAATGAAGAATTGTCCTTCATGCCAAGAGCTTTTGTATACCCTCTTCAAAGAAATAGTCTGGAGAATTTACAAAGCAGAAACCCAAACTTGATTGGGTAGTTGCATATCTTCAGCAAATTTACTTAACTTTGACCAAGATGCATGTCTTGTACTTTGTAAATTTACAAAATCTTGTTGTGCTGGCTCAGAGGCATTTGCTTTATCTTCCCCATAAGAGATACAAGCAGGTAATGACAACAGATTGCATAAACATCTGGTACTGAGCTTGTTGATTTCAACTAAATCATTGGAGACCTGGAAATCTATTTCACAGAGAATAGAATCAATAAGAGCTATGTACGCCTCTAGTATATCTTGAAAGCTATCAACATCTTTACCTTTAATAGCTATCAGTATCCATTTCTGATGAACCATATGATCAACAGATTTTAAGCTGGTATCTGACATATTACTTTCTCTTCTCTGAAAGCATATCTGAGCAATATCTCTAATGGAACAACCTGCACAGCCTGTAGTAATCATGCTTGTAAAAAAATTTAAAAGATCATTTTTAAAACTAATCAAATTTTTTGTATTACCAACACTTGATGTACATTCTGACCCAAGTCTTTCTTTTATATGTATGTAGTGGGTTGACAACAATTTATATAAGAAACCAAACCATTTATCATTAGAAGAATCCGCGTAAAGCAGGCCACTCGTGGGAGAGGAAAGCACCTTCAAAACCTACTCCAAATGCTCCTATGATCTCGTACAAGAACCTATGATCTCTTTACTCCATAAGTGTTTGCTAATATTAATCCATTTAACAGAACACACTTTTTCTCCACTTTGACAAGCTCAGCCAAAGAAAACAATACCCTTTGTATGTATCCAGTATCTCCATACAAAAATCTTCTTGTTTCCACCTCTGCACCATTATGTAGTGTTGACTTGACTTCTTGTCAACACATTTAACATTTAACTAGGTAATTTTTGTAGGCTTGTTAAGTCTCTGACCTGCACGCGGCTTTTTTCATAATAGAACCTTGCATTGTTAAACTGAAAAACATTCTCTAAATCTAGAAGTCTCCCATCAGTTTCCCCAAAAAAAATTCACAGAACCATAACCTCTTCTACCAAAAAGTCTTTAATTCGACGGCAACCTCATTGTTCAAGTGTTAGAGTTTGCCTCCACAAATTCCTCCCGTCGTAGATCATTTCACTTTTTTGTATACTATTTTAGGGTGTCTCACTCGGCTTTCACTTCACAGATTGTGCTTGGGGGCATGCCATTGACTGACGAGAGGGTTTGGTCTTCTTGTATTCCCTCATGCTTGTACCTGCTGGGCTAACTAAACTCTTCAAAATTCATCAAAGTTCAGTTCGCGTCATCCATGGTCATAACTGATTATTTTGGTCAACAAGAGTCTTTTAGTTCTAGAGTCTAGGGTTCAGTCTTTCGATATATTTAATAAATGCCCGCAGGCCATGAGGATGGTTTCGAAAAGGTTCTTAATTCAAATTTTCATCACCAAACACATTTGAGGACATTTCTTGTTCAAAACTCTATTTTGAAAAAGAAATTGTCAAATTCATTTTTTGTAACAATCATGTATTTTTTCTACCATAAAAATTTCAATGCAGCCTCTGGTCTTTGCCGAAGTCCAAACGCCAACATCCCTACAAAAATCAAATCATTTCATTAGTCCAAAACTCAGAAAGTCAGTGTAAAAATCCAAAGGACAGAAGTTCATTGAAAGGATAAAGTGACAAGAAAAAAACATTATGAAGTGGGTTTTGGATGAAATAAAAATCAAAACCATCTCTTGAAAGATATTTCTCATTGCTATTTAACCCATTCGCATCAAGACATATTCATAAAATCCGAGCAGAGGTCGAATTGAAGAATGGAAGGACGAAATTGTAGTTTTGAAGCCGACTGTGTGTGTTAAGACAAGCATGGCGCATACAAAGGAGCGTGCGGCGCATTGGACCAAATTCAGCAGTTCATCTTTGCACAGGCGCGGCGCACCCACTACATGCGGCGCGTTGGGCATGCGCGCGGCGCATAGAGCCCTAAGGCCGGAAAATTACCCTCCTTCACCCAAACTCAATTCAAATCATCTTTTCGCCTCCAAGTAAGTGTGTTAAAGCCTGCTCAATGATTTTTGGATATGCTGTGGTGGTTTAAAGGTAGAGAAAACAAGTGTTTGAATGGTCAAAAGGTTAACCCTATGTCTACATCCAAAATTGCTCCATAGGGTTTTGAAAGAAGTGTTGGTGATATTGTTGGTGTTTCAAACTTGTTTCAATAACATATATGCTCTTGTTATGGAATGTAATTATTGTCACTATTAGATTTACCACAGTCTCACAGCCATAGTCCCATTTTCAGTGTTCCCATATCCCTTTATACTTTTGATCCCCATGTGAAATCCCAAACCCTACTTGTTATCTCTTTCCCTGCCATTGATAAAATTTCAAGTTTTCATAAGGATCAATGGTTGTTCTCTTGTCTTTGACTGTACTTTTCCATTTGAAATAACTCTTATATCTATCACAGTACATGTCCTATTACTATCACTTTTTCCCATACCATTTGTAAAGGTGTGTAATCCCAACATGTTCCAAAGCAGTGAGTAAATTGTTCGTATTTTCCAAAGTCATTTGATAGTCCTTTAGCCCACTGTTTATACCTCCCACGGTTCTTCATTTCATGCTTGAAACAGTTGGCATATTTGATATTGAAAGGAAAAGCACCAATTCATCATTTTCAGACATACTCCTAGCGCTTGTTTTCACCATACCTATATCAGCATATATTTGTGAAACATCTTGATTTTAGCACCATGTCAGAGACAGATTCACCTAACGAGCAAGGGTATGAGTAGGACAGTGATTCATCTACATACGTTAATGTGCCAAGGAGGTCTCACAAAAGTGGCAAAAGTGGCAGGCATGTCAGGGAGGAGCCCACTTCTTTGACCCAATTGCAAGCTTGCCTACTTGCAATGGATTGTTTTCAGCGTCAGTCATGTTTCCATTATTGTGAGATGATTTCCCAAACTCAGCATCATCATGAGTTAGCTCACCTATTTGTCTTACATTTGCATAACGGTCGTGTAAACCTTGTTGGGGTGGATTTTACTTTGTCACCAGAGACCATTTCAGAGGTGACTGGGATACCAAACATTGGGGAAGAGTGGAATAAGCGGCAGCAGTTGGATAAAGCCTATTATGAGCCATATATCAGACCTGGATATATGAGGCAGTTGAGCAGGGTATTTCCATTCTAATTTCTGAAGAATGAGTATGCACCATTGATGAAACTCATCATTCATTATTTTAGTTGTGAAGGGCGCTTTTCACGCTTGTATGCATATCACATCTGGCTGTTGATGCACTTCACGAGAGTGCGGTTGATGAGCATTCCATACTTCATGTACCGTAACATAGAGCGGATGACATTTCTTGTATAGAAGAAGACCCCAGCACAACAGCATAACAGTATATATCATTATGCGCTAATCAAAATCATGGTGGTACATCAGCTCGCACAACAGGGCATCACATGGGATGAGTTCATCTCCCGTGACTTCTTTGCAGTGCCACAGCCGCCTCCCGAGGTATTTCATGATGAGGGAGAGCCTTCACACCAGTTTTATATTCCTGAGACTGAGCATATCAGTGCTCCAGTGTATGTGACATATCAACGAGGCCAAAAAGCCTTATTTGCAGCTACACGACGAGTACTATCTCCACCCGGGGTGGAAGGGGTCTCGTTGACTTCATCAGCAGCACGAGTACTATCTCCACCCGGGGCGGAAGGGGTCTTTCCTTTGAAATCATCACAGGTATAGGTTCAGGACCGAGGCAAGAGGCCTATGTATGATGAGGGCCCTTCAGGAGGCCGAGACACTGATTTTATACTCATCGATGTTGATGCGAGCTCTCCTAGCTCGAAACTGAGGGAGGTCATCCAAGAGCAGAAAGCTAAGATTGGTACTTTGACAGAGAATTTGCAGAGAGAACAGTGGGTGATAAAGTACCTGGAGCAATGGAACAAACAGCTGGAGGATCATCACACACTTGTAGAGCTGCGGCGAATCCATGAAGATCGACAATTGGCCCGGAAGAGACCTGGTGACATGACACCAATTGAGCGAGAGACCAACCTTATGCATGTTAACATTCATCTGGAGAAGTTGTTGGCAAAGGAAAATAGAGACAAAGACATGCTCCGTCATATAAAAGGTCATTATTGGGCCCGCATGCACGTTTGCAAAGCAAAAATGAAGATCTTGAAGAGAAGGTTGAGCAAAGCACTGAAACGACGAAAGAGGCCTGATCCACTCTGGATTTTGGCCGAGGCTTTGTTGGCTAAGCATGAAGCATGATAGGGGATCTTCGCTCCGAATTTCAGCAAACTTGGAGAATTTTTTGTCATTTTTGAAAATTTTGGTCACAAAACAGGTTTTTCCACCCAACGTGTCGCGCGACCCAACGTGCGCTTATGATTGGGACACCTTCTAGAGGAAAATTTTGTATTTTTGACTTTTCATGGTAATTTATGCATGCTCAGAAATTTCTGAAGCATTTCATCAAGTTATGGATGATCAAAAGGGCCAAAAACACCATGAAAACCACCTTTCTGCCACCTTTTGCACCAGCAGGATGTACTTCTGGGAGAATGAATTTTCGGAGGGGAAAATGAGCTCCAAATTGAAAAATTCCACTTGGGTTGGATAGCCAACATCCAGGGCTTTCCAACTAGCTATCATGAGCTCAATTTTGACTCTAGGAAGTGCCCCAAAAATAGTATGAACGTAGCGCAACGCATAGAGCTTTGGAGCGCGACGCATAGAGGTTTTTGGCATGTTTTACAGCTTTTAGCTCAGAAATTCGGCCAGTTTGGAATAGTTTCACCTCTTGATGTAATTTTTTGTTTTTATTGATGTAATTTGATGTACATGATGTAAATTTGGCACTTATTTACTTGTTCTATATGATTCATTCACAAAAAAGTGAAAATCAAGTGAATGGATCAGTTTCCTAGCTTATAGAGGCAAGTTGTTTGGCTGCCTAGATTTTAGCTCTTTGTTTAGAATTGGTTCAAAATGCTCCTAGAAGCATGAGCTAGACCCCTAGAGGCATGGGAAGGGGTTAGAATTGTCTATTTATTGTATTTTCTGAGACACTTTCAGGGTTGGACTCTTGGGAAAGGTTTGGCACACTATTGTACATATTTTCTGCATTTTGGCTAAGGAAAGATCAGAGGTTTTGCAGCACCTGTTGGGATTCTTGTGGCTTTCAGTTTTGATGGTGTGTTCTCTCAGTTATTTGTAATTTCTTTAATTTTTAATGTATGCCATTCCCTTCTTTTGCTTCTGAAACTAAATGAATGAGTAAATGAGGTAGAATCCATTGATTCCAGTGCTCTGCCTTTAAATTTGTTTAGTTTTATATGTTTTCACCAGTTTGGAGAGGATCCTTGTTCTCCCTTGCCCTCTTCATCTCCTTGTCATTCTGATCCATCCATACACATAATAAAAAAGCATCAAGATTACTTTCTACCTTGCCCCAACTCGAATTCTGCAAAGATCTGGCCTCATCCCCGAGCCCAAAATTGTTTTTCCCATTTTTCCAACGAAAACCCAAAAAATTTAAATCAAACCTTCCTATCTATTTACTAGCCTAAAATCAATATCCATTATAAGTCATCTCAGCCCCTTTGAAGACCTTTTGCCGAGATAGACCCGGAGAGAGCCCTCTCCTGTCCTCGTAGGGCTAGCTACGAGGCTGAGCTTGGTTTGATGTTGCCTTGAGTTTTACCTTATTTCAGCCTAAGGTAGATTCGAGTGCTAACATAGTGGCGACCATACTGGGGAAAAAAATATCAATGGTTTTCTTGTTAGTGTGTTCATTTCATGAGTTATAGATGGAGTCTGAAGTCACGCCAGGTAGCTTTTGGAACGCTTTTGCTATGCATTAGCGGAAGTAGATAAACACTGCTTCAGTTGATCTCTGTTTTAGCTTGTGAATGCGGCACTTGATTTGCGAAATTACCCCAGTACACTTGTTCGTTCTAGACTTTTGGATGATTGAGTCTAGAAGTCGATAGGCTGAAAATAATCGGTTGTGTCCTTTGGATTTTTGAATAGATCAATACACTGGCTTCAAAAAGGCATACTAGATCAAATCCTGATCCAAATCCGCCTCCAGTATATGAAAACCCCAACCTAATCCCAATAATTTTCCGTCGAGAAGCTCCCATCATTCCTTTGGTCAAATCTCACTCATACCCCACTGTTTTTTAATACATTGAAGATATTGAGTTTGACGATCAGTTCGAGTTATCATTGTTTGAAACCAAGTCCGAAAGCGCTACTGGTTCTACCGTCATCAATCCTGAGTTTATCAAGTATCTAGAAGTTGAACAAGCAAATAGATCTATTGATAATTATATTCTGAATCTTCAAAACTCCATTGTGGCAACCAACATCCCTGAATTCATTGAATCTGCATCCAAAACTCTTGGGCCATCTGAAATTGCATCCAGTTCACAGATTCCCACTGAACCTCCCTTTATCCCTACCATTCCCGTACAGCCTGAGATCTCTGATCAGCAATCAGCGGTAGTTCCCCCTCCATCTCCACCGCATACACCTCGTTCATCTACTGCTCCCATTCCACCTGTTTCTCCAAGACAGATTATAAATCCGCCGAGAGCCATGGCTGCTCGATTTTCTCTTCTCGCGTTACCACAGCAGTTGAATGATATGCCTGCAGATTATCAGAGCAAGATTCCAATATTTGATGGCACTCCGCAGAGTCTTCCGGCACAATAGCATGTAGATAAGATGACAAACTTTTTCGATCTTCATGAGATCGATGAAGAGAATGTAACCATGAGACTTTTTGTGCAAACCTTCGGAGGGGAGGTAAGAAAATGGTTTAGAGCTTTGCCATCAAGAAGCATTACTACAATGGCATAACTTCACCAACAGTTTCTAGATCGTTGGGAAATCAAAAAAGATTCACTTCAGATCAATGCCGAGTATAACAGCATCAAGCGCAATCCTGGTGAGTCCGTTCAAGACTATATTGTCAGATTCAATACAGTTTATAATGCAATTCCAGATGACTTAAGACCATCTAGAAAGTCAGCTCTCCTTAAATTCCTGGATGGTTTCGATCCGGAGATGGCTTATTCATTACGAGACAGAGATCCACCTACCTTGGAAGATATGCAGAAGATTTCTGTTAGTGTTGAGGCGAATCTAAATGATAAGAGAGCCAGGTTGAAAGCAGAGAAGAGAGTGACCATAAAGGAAGAAGCTTCCACATCTACATCAGAACAGCACTTGCTTCGCAAAATGGAAAAAATGTTCAAAAGAATGACGCTTGATAAGCCCGAACCGCAGATTCGAAATCCCAACTACCGTGGCCAGCAGAAGCCACAGTTCAGAATTAAGCAGCGTGAATAGAGAGCACAAGAGCCGGTAGCCCAACAGCAGGTTAAAACACCTCTTCTGCAGAATTTTGTGAGTCAAGATTCAGACGATGACGATGATGTAGTAGGAGAGAAAAACCACTTCTTTACTCCCGATGATCTACCCATTTATATCACTAAAGATGAAGAGTATGCAGAAATTTCAGCTGCACAGAAAGATGAGGATTTTATTTTAGCAAACGATGCAGCTCTTGAGGAAGAATCAGATGAATACCAAAGAGGGTATATGAATGCTTTGTCCGCTCAGCAGAAGCAATACTCATTAAGAAACAGAGATGTGCCCATAAACCCAATTCAGAAGAGAAAAGAGGCTTCAACACCGAAGTTAGATTCACCTGTAGCACCGAAGAAAGGAAAAGAGACAATTGATCCCACAGCTAACAAATCATCATCAATAGAAAAGTCAAATCAACCAAGCATAATGAAGGATAAGGCTGAAAGGAAAGAAGTTCCAGTCAAAGAGGTTGAAAGGGTTTCAGCTTTTAGTTTGGAGAATGAAATTTCTAAATTGAAGGTATCTATTCCTTTGACAAAAATTATGAAGAACAACAGTTATAGAGGTCAAGTCTCTAAAATTCTGAATTTTGATCCAATGTTTGACACGGTGAATATTGAAGATGATCAGCCTGAATTGATATTTGGGCCTGCTTTAGATGGTGAGTCCCCTGACAGTGATGTTCCTCCCTTTTATATCAGTTTGAGGTTGCATGAATTTGTATTACATAATGCCATGTTCGATTCCGGTGCTTCGCACAATCTTATGCCAAAAGAAATCATGGAAAAGTTGGGTTTAGACATTACAAGGAAGTACCATGATTTGTATTCATTTGATTCCAGCTGAGTGAGATGTATCGGACTCATCAAATATTTGGTTGTAAGTTTAGATCAGATTCCTGCGAAGAATGTCTTGATGGGCGTGGTTGTGGCAGACATTCCTCCCCGATTTGGGATGCTCCTTTCTAGATCTTGGGGAGCAAAGTTGAAAGGTACACTACAGTTAGATTTCTCCTATGCAAAAATTCCTGTCTTTGGCCAAATGAGAAAGTTATATCGAGAACAGAAGATGAAATACATGATAACAAGCAAGGAGAAACCAATCAATCATCCTGTAAATTATGTACATACCGACTTAGAGTCTTTTGTTTTGTTTGCTGATAGTTTTAATGATATAGATAGTCAGTTAGTTCAAGCAGAAGATATACCAGAGATTACCGAGAATTTCAGAGAAGTTCTGCAGAAAGAAAGACGAGAAAAGCAAGCTACTGTTGAGCAATCAGCTAAAGACGATGGGCAGCAAACAGAAAAAACAGAGCTGGCGCAATTTCAACACTTAGAGGATGATGAAGATGGTCTTTGGACCATGGATTTTGATGGCGCAGTGGGTAGTGATGGTGCTGGAATTGGTGTTTGGATACGCAGTCCATTTTCCGCTCCGAATAAGGTCCCGAGCAATGTGCGAGTATGTTCCTACAAACTAGCATTTGACTGTTCTAACAATGAGGCTGAGTATGAGGCTCTGATTGCTGGCCTAAATATTCTAAGAAAGCTGAAAGCGAAAAGAATTACAGTCTATGGTGATTCCGAGTTGGTGATAAAATAGGTAAAGGGTGAGTTTCAAGCCAAGCATCCTCGCATGAGGGCTTACCGTAATGCAGTTTTAGACATTTTGAAGTTATTTTCAGATTATACCTTGACATGTGTGCCTCGCATCCAAAATGGTGTTGCTGATGGACTTGCTAAGGCAGCAAGCAATTTAAAAATCCCAATGAATTCCAGCAATAAGTTCGAGATCCATGTGAAGCACCGCCCTACCGTTCCGGATAATCAGAGATGTTGGCAAGTTTTTCAGGATGATGAGGAGATTAGTGATTTTCTGCAAAACAAGGGTAAGTTTAAAGATACCTCCATAGATACAGAACATGATGATGGTAATGATGATATGCAAATAAATCAAATGGAAGTGCTGCAGCTTAAGGATAACATCATCCCTAAAGGATTGATTCCTTTAGAGGAACTCTTTGATCAAGATGACGTAGCCCGCAAACCGACATTGAGGCCGACTGAAAAAGGTGTTGAAGAAGTAAATATTGGGACAACTGAAAACCCCAAGATGGTAAAGTTATCCAAGTCATTGTCACCGGAGGTAAGAGCTGAGTATGTGAGATTGTTGTCTTCATTTGCTGATGCTTTCGCGTGGGATTACTCAGATTTAAAAACGTATGACACTAATATCATTCAGCATACTATCCCTATTAAACCAAATCAGAAGCCTTTCCGCCAGAAGTTGAGGAGAATCAATCCGAAGCTGCTACTATTGATTGAGAAGGAGGTAAACAGGTTGTATAAGTCAGGAATCATTGTACCTATCAGATTTTCTGATTGGATTTCCAATTTGGTGCGCGTGAGGAAAAAGACAGGTGATATCCGTTTGTGTATTGATTTCAGAAATTTGAATAAGGTGTCATTGAAGGACAATTATCCGCTTCCAAAAATGGACCATATATTGCAGCGAGTAGTTGGAGCATTAAGGATGTCACTACTCGACGGCTATTCAATATATAATCAAATTTTAGTGCATGAGGACGATCGTGACAAAACCGCGTTCACCACTCCATGGGGAACGTTTCATTATGCCAAGATGCCGTTTGGTTTGAAAAATGCAGGTGCCACTTTTCAGCGTGCAATGGACATGGCTTTCGCCAATGAGAAAGATGTATTTTTGGTTGTTTACCTTGATGATTTGATGGTGTTTTCAAATTCTGATGAAGAACATTTGTATCACTTGAAAGTTGTTTTTCAGAAGTGCAGAAAATATGGCATTTCGCTGAATCCGAAAAAGAGCTTGTTTGCCATGGATGAAGGAAAACTTCTTGGCCACATCATATCGAAAGATGGCATTCGTGTTGACCCTGCACGTGTTGAAGCAATCCAGCAAATTGAACAGCCCCGGAACAAGAAAGAAATACAGTCATTTAATGGTAAAATGAATTTTCTGCGTCGTTTCATTCCAAATCTTGCTGAGCATCTTAGAGAGATCACAAACATGCTGAAAAAGGATAGCCAAGTGAAGTGGACAGAAGAGCGGTGAAATCATTCAATTTGGTAAAGTTAGCTCTTTCTTCAGCTCCCATTTTAATCAGCCCGGATTACACACAGGACTTCATTTTGTTTTCATTTGCTTCTGAGCACACTTTGGCAGTTGTTTTAATGCAGAAAAGAGATGGAGTTGAGAAGCCCATTGCTTTTTTCAGTCGAATTATAAGGGACGGAGCTTTGAAATACAACATTATTGAGAAACAAGCACTTGCTCTTGTGAAGGCCTTGAAATATTTTCGTGTGTATATACTACATTCCCACATTATAGCTTATGTTCCTAACGCAGCTGTCAAAGATGTATTGGTACAAGCAGATCCGGAAGGAAGACGGGGTAAGTGGATCGCTGCGTTGTTAGAATATGATGTGGAGATTAAACTGACCAAGGTGATCAAAGGATAGGGATTAGCCAAGCTCATGGCTGAAACAAATCTGCATGCTCTAGATATAAATTTGATCGCTGCTATGTCTGATGAGGATGAGGAGAGTACATCATTTCAGGTATCTGATATCTTTGTTTCTTCCCCTTGGTATGCTGACATTTTATATGTACTTCAGAATTTGTCTCCACCACCCGGGATGCCTAGAAATAAGAGTAGAACCTTGAAGTTGAGGGCTGCATAGTTTTGTATATTGAATTATGAACTATATTGGAAAGACCCTGGTGGAATGTTATTGAATTGTTTGGTAGAGGAAGAAGCCAAAAGAGTTTTGGAGGACTTTCATAGAGGAGACTGCGGGGGCCATCTATTTTGGAAAACCACAGTGAATAAGATTCTGAGAGCGGGATACTATTGGCCTACTTTATTTTCTGATGTATATAAGGCTGTTAAGAGTTGTCACGAATGTCAAATTTTCGAAGGGAAGTAGAAATTACAGCCTTTGCCTCTTAAACCAATTGAAGTCAGTGCACCATTTCAGCAGTGGGGGTTGGATTTCATTGGGGAAATCCATCCGGCATCTTCAGGACAACATAGATGGATATTGACAGCAACGGATTACTTCACGAAGTGGATAGAGGAAATTCCCACCCGACAGGCTACGGATGCGGTAATTATTTCTTTTCTTGAGAATAACATTCTGTCATGTTTTGGTTGTCCTAGTAAGATAATCACAGATAATGCAGCGGCCTTCAAGTCAAAAAGGATGGTTGAATTTTGCAATAAGTATAACATCAGCTTGGGACATTCGACTGCTTACCATCCGCAAGGAAATGGCTTGGCGGAGTCTTCAAATAAGTCTTTGGTAAATATCATTAAGAAATTGCTGGAAATCAATAAGAAAGGTTGGCACAAGAAATTAGTGAATGCACTTTGGGCTGATAGGGTAAGTCAGAAAAAATCCATCGGTATGTCTCCCTTTGAGTTGGTGTATGGAGTAGACACAGTGTTTCCCACTTCTCTTGCTGTCCCGGTAGTCAAATTGCTTCAGGAAGCTGGTAGTGAGGAAGATCCCATGCAGCGAAGGATAAATCAGATGATTCATTTACAGCAGACACGGGAGGAGGTCTTTCAAAATACATTCAAGTTGCAGGAGCGCATTAAGAAGATTTATGACAGGAAGGCGAAAGCAGATAAGTTTCAGTTGGATGAGGTGGTCCTGAAGTGGGATGCTCGGAATGAGGAAAAAGGCAAGCACGGAAAATTTGAAAACCTTTGGAAGGGTCCTTTTAAGATTGCAGCGTATCGTGGTCAGAACGCCTTTCTTCTCAAGGAAATGAACGGGGATGATTGTCCTGGAGGGCCGATCAATGGTCGGCTGCTCAAGCGATACCATTTCTGAGTATTTTCTGCTGATTTCATTGTCATTGTATATATCGTTCTACTTCTGTTTCATCGCAAGTGTGTACTAATCTCTTTTCTTCAGTCTGGGGCCCGAAGCGAAGGCTATAATTCTGAAGAAGGAGGTTAGTTGGTTTGAAGTTTGTCAAGTTAGTTTTATCAGTCATTTCAGTTTTAAAGTTGAGTCGGTTTCAGTCAGGTTTCAGTCAAGTTTTCAGTCAATAAATGTGTCCAAGGTTTTGTGTTATCTGTTGAAATAATGACTCCATCGCCCAATGGATGAAGGCACTGTCTAACTCTTCCAGAGATCTGCCGTTCTTGGCATCTCCTTGGAGCCACCATCCCCATTGGAGCCAATGTTAGAGTCGGTCCTTACAGCCCTCCGTCAGAGATCATTTCGCTTTTTGCATATCATTTTTAGGTGTCTCGCTCACTTCACTTCGTTGCATTTCGCTAGGGGCATGCCATTGACTGATGAGAGGGTTTGGTCATCTTGTAGTCCCTCATGCTTGTACCTGCTGGGCTAATTAAAACTCCTCAAAAGTCATCGAAGTTCAGTTCACATCATTCATGGTTATAAATGATTATTTTGGTCAACAAGAGTCTTTTAGTTTTAGAGTCTAGGGTTCAATATTTTGATATATTTAATAAATGCCCGCAGGCCATGAGGGTGGTTTCGAAAAGGTTCTTAATTCAAATTTTCATCATCAAACACATCTGAGGACATTTTTTGTTCAAAACTCTGTTTTGAACAAGAAATTGTCAAATTCATTTTTTGTAACAATCATGTATTTTTTCTACCATAAAAAATTTCAATGCAGCCTCTGGTCTTTGCCGAAGTCCAAACGCCAACATCCCTGCAAAAACAACCAAATTTCATCAGTCCAAACTCCGAAAATCAATGAAAAAGCCAAAAGACAGAAGTTCAATGAAAGGATAAAGTGCCAAATGAAAAACATTACAAAGTGGGTTGTGGAGGAAGTAAAAATTAAACCCAACTCTTGCAAGATATGTTCCAAGGCTATGTAAATTGTTTTTTTCAAATTACATTCACAAATTTTCAGAGCAAAGCCGAATTTGGAGGTTGAAGAGCGAATTTCAGTGTTGAAGGGCTGTGACTGTGTGTTGATAGTGCGGGCGGCGCATAGGAATAGAGCGCGGCGCATAGAATGCGCGTGACGCATTGGGAAAAAACCAACAGTTCATTTTTACACGCGCGCGGCGCACCCAAGGGTCGCGGCGCACTGGGTTTGCGCGCGGCGCATAGAGCTCTAAGGCCGGAAAATTACCCTCCTTCACCAAAATTTGTTTCAAATCGGCTCTTTCGCCTCCAAGTAAGTTTGTCAAAGCCTGTATGATGATTTTGGGCTATGGTGCTATGGTTTAGAAGCAAAGATATTAGTGTTTGAATGGTGCAAAACTTAACCCTATGTCCACTTCGAAATCTGCTCCATAGGGTTTGAGGAGTGATGATTGCCAATTGAAATTTGTGTCAAAACTTGCATTTGCCAAAACACTCTTATGCCATTGTTATGTATGCTTTTATCATTGCTATCATTATATCATTTTCCTCACTGTTGTGATCACTGTTATTATACCACAGTCCCATTGTTATACCATTGTTTCACATCCTTCATTCCCTTTTGTTCCCATGTGGTAAAACTCTAAATTTATCACTTGTTATCCCTTCCCTCCATTGACAAAATTTTAATTGCCACAACATTCAAGGATTATGCCTTAGATTTCACTTACATTTTGTCATTTCACCCATTCCCATTCCCAAAAATACTCCCCTCACTATCACTGTTTTCCTATATCACTTGTAAATTGTCCATATTCCTAAATCCCTCAAACAGTGGCTGTCCTCACACTTGACAGTACTTTCCTCATTGTGGTTTTCCTATAGCACCTTGATACATATGTGACACATTTGGGATTAGAGCATACACTGAATTCTTGTTTTCATCATTACCATATCAACATATATTTGTCATACTTTTAGCACCATGTCAGAGACAGATTCACCATATGAGCAGGGGTATGAGTAGGAAAGTGATTCATCTACAGAGGTTAATGTGCCAAGGAGGTCTCACAAAAGTGGCAAAAGTGGCAGGCATGTCAGGGAGGAGCCCACTTCTTTGACCCAACTGCAAGCTTGCCCGCTTGCAATGGATTGTTTTCAGCATTAGTCATGTTTTCATTATTGTGAGATGATTTCCAGAACTCAGCATCATCATGAGTTAGCTCGCCTATTTGTCTTACATTTTCATAACGGTCGTGTAAACCTTGCTGGGGTGGATTTTACTTTGTCACCAGAGACCATTTCAGAGGCGACTGGGATACCAAACATCGGGGAAGAATGGAATAAGCGGCAGCAGTTGGATAGAGCCTATTATGAGCCATATATCAGACCTAGATATATGAGGCAGCTGAGCAGGGTATTTCCATTCCGATTTCTGAAGGATGAGTATGCACCATTGATGAAACTCATCATTCGTTATTTCAGTTGTGAAGGGCGCTTTTCACGCTTGTATGCATATCACATCCGGCTGTTGATGCACTTCACGAGAGTGCGGTTGATGAGCATTCCATACTTCATGTACCGTAACATAGAGCGGATGAAATTTCTTGTACAGAAGAAGACCCCAGCACAGCAACATAACAACATATATCATTACGCGCTGATCAAAATCATGGTGGTACATCAGCTCGCACAGCAGGGCATTGCTTGGGAGGAGTTCATCTCCCGTGACTTCTTTGCAGCGCCACAGCCACCTCCCGAGGTAGTTCATGATGAGGCTGAACCTTCACACCAGTTTGAGGTTCCTGAGACTGAGCATATCAGTGCTCCAGTGTATGTGACATATCAGCGAGGCCACAAAGCCTTATTTGCAGCTACACGACGAGTACTATCTCCACCCGGGGTGGAAGGGGTCTCGTTGACTTCATCAGCAGCGCGAGTACTATCTCCACCCAGGGTGGAAGGGGTCTCGCCTTTGACATCATCACAAGTATAGGTTCAGGACAGATGCAAGAGGCCTATGCATGATGAGGGCCCTTCAGGAGGCCGAGACACTGATTTTATACTCATCGATGTTGATGCGAGCTCTCCTAGCTCGAAACTGAGGGAGGTCATCCAGGAGCAGAGAGCTGAGATTGGTACTTTGACAGAGAATTTTCAGAGAGCACAGTGGGTGATAAAGTACCTGGAGCAGCGGAACAAATAGCTGGAGGATCAGCACACACTTGTAGAGCTGCGGCGAATCCGTGAAGATCGACAATTGGCCCGGAAGAGACCTGGTGACATGACACCAATTGAGCGAGAGACCGAACTCATGCATGTTAAAATTCATCTGGAGAAGTTGTTGGCAAAGGCCAATAGAGAAAAAGACATGCTCCGTCATATGAAAGGTCATTATTGGGCCCGCATGCACGTTTGCAGAGCAAAAATGAAGATCTTGAAGAGAAGGTTGAGCAGAGCACTGAAACGGCGAAAGAGGCCTGATCCACTTCGGATTTTGGCCGAGGCTTCATTGGATGAGCATGAGGCATGATAGGGGATCTTCACTCCAAATTTCAGCAAATTTGGAGAAGTTTTTGTCATTTTTGAAAATTTTGGTCACAAAACAGGTTTTTCCGCCCAACGCGTCGCGTGTCCCGACGCGTGCTTATGATTGGGACACCTTCTGGAGGAAAAATTTATATTTTTGGATTTTTCATGGTAATTTATGCATGCTCAAAAATGGCCGAAGCATTTCATCAAGTTCTGGATGATCAAAAGGGCCAAAAACACCATGAAAACCACCTTTCTGCCACCTTTTGCACCAGCAGGAAGTACTTCTGGGAGAATGAAGTTTTGGAGGGGAAAATGAGCTCCAAATTGAAAAATTCCACTTGGGTTGGATAGCCAACATCCAGGGATTTCCAAAGAGCTATCTTGAGCTCAATTTAGACTCCAAGAAGTGCCCCAAAAATAGGCTTAAAGTAGCATGACGCATAGAGCTTTGGCATGTGGCGCATAGAGATTTTTGGCATGTTTTTCACCTTCCAGCTCAGAAATTCGGCCAGTTTGGACTAGTTTCACCTCTTGATGTAATTTTTGGTTTTTCTTGATGTAATTTGATGTACATAATGTAACTTTGGAACTTATTTACTTGTTCTAGATGATTCATTCACAAAAAAGTGAAAATCAAGTGAATGGATCAGTTTCCTAGCTTATAGAGGCAAGTTGTTTGGCTGCCTAGATTTTAGCTCTTTGTTTAGAATTGGTTCAAACTGCTCCTAGAAGCATGAGCTCGACCCCTAGAGGCATGGGAAGGGGTTATACTTTTCTATTTATTGTATTTTCTGAGACACTTTCAGGGTTGGACTCTTGGGAAAAGTTTGGCACACTATTGTACATATTTTCTGCATTTTGGCTAAGGAAAGATCAGAGGTTTTGCAGCACCTGTTGGGATTCTTGTGGCTTTCAGTTTTGATGGTGTGTTCTCTCAGTTATTTGTAAGTTATTTAATTTTTAATGTATGCCATTCCCTTCTTTGCTTCTGAAACTAAATGAATGAGTAAATGAGGTAGAATCCATTGATTCCAGTGCTCTGCCTTTAAATTTTTTTAGTTTTATATGTTTTCGCCAGTTTGGAGAGGATCCTTGTTCTCCCTTGCCCTCTTCAGCTCCTTGTCATTCTGATCCATCCATACACATAATCAAAAAGCATCAAGACTACTGCCTACCTTGCCCCAACTCGAATTCTGCAAAGATCTGGCCTCATCCCCTAGCCCAAAATTGTTTTTCCCATTTTTTCAACAAAAACCCAAAAAATTTAAAACAAACTTTCCTATCTATTTACTAGCCTAAAATCAGTATCCATTATAAGTCATCTCAGCCCCTTTTGAAGACCTTTTGCCGAGATAGACCCGGAGAGAGCCCTCTCCTATCCTCGTAGGGCTAGCTACGAGGCTAAGCTTGGTTTGATGTTGCCTTGAGTTTTACCTTATTTCAGCCTAAGGTAGATTCGAGCGATAACACATCCTAGAAAAATACCTTGCAGATCTATCAACTCTCCAACAGGATCATAAATCACCTAGTTTGCTGAAGACAAATTCTGAGTACTACGGGAAGCACCATTGGCGAAACCGACATAAGGGGTAATAGACATCTTCACAATAAGCAATGACCCAATAAGCAGGAAGATGCTCGCAAAACACACCAAGCCAAAAAATGTACAAAAATGAAAAGAACACCTATGTATACAAAACATGCATGAATGATGTTGGGCAGTGAAAAAGATATGAAATTACTATGTATTCTCTCATTCTTTTACCATAGACATACTTCTTTTTGCCTTGGAAAGGTAATTTATTGTAAGAATTATAATAGAATTGGAAAAGTTTATGTTTAGTAAAAAATGATGGCTAAAGGTTACTTTTTGTTGACAAAACAGGAATTCAACGAGGTGAACAACTGTACCAAAGGCGGGGCTGAAAGAAATGTAACTGCTGCTCCATCAGCGTTGAACCATATCCAGCCAAAGGCAAGGAGATCTGAACGAATTGACAAGAAAAGGCAGGGGCAACTCAACCTCAGTCAGAGTAAACAAGATGATAACTAAACAAAGAGGAACAAATCCCTTAGGATCCTTCGATCCCGAGGGATCGTTGTTCAAACTCATCTTATTCCTTGAATTTTCCGTCGAAGATATCATATAAAAAGCAATGTTTTTTAGTGACAGTGAGTCAGTGAGTTAGTCGAAAGGCTTTACATTTAAACATTTCCTCTGTAATATAATGTTTTATTGACTCTCGGCTTTGCGAGAACCTCATATGTAATGCTTTATGTTGGTTTAATATAAGGCACGCGTTTCATTCATCTTCTAAAGCTCTGAATTAGCCCAGTAGTATTTCACTTGCGCTAAGGGCCTAGATCTGGTGGAATCACTTCGCTGTTTGTATTTTTAATCCTTGCTTACTGTTGTGTGAAGTGTGTTTAATGTTTATTTCAATTACAGAATTGATTTATTGTTGTTAGATAAAATACAGAGTCATTTTTATTTCACCCTTTACAAGAAGCACATTTGTTGTTTGGTTATCTTGTTATCATTATAAAGCTTTGTTGTTCTGTATCTGATTTGAGTTGCTGTTCCATTAATTTATGATTTGTTATAATTGATTGTTGCGTGGTAAGTGGCTGTCGACAGGATTGAAGCGTGGAAATCTAGTTGCTTGATTATCTTAGAATTGTCATTGCTGTTCATTGCATATTGTTGTTCCATTTCTGTTCATTGTTTATTCATAGCTTCCGATTAGCAAATAGACGAGTTATAATTACATGCTGCTATTCCTTTTCTAGATTTTGTTCCTTTTAGTTATTTTCATTAGCGCGCAAATTGAGTTTGCTTTTATTTCAATTTCTTTAAAGATCGCCAACTGTAGAGGACACTGGTTATTGCTTCCAAGTCCCCAGATTGGTTATCTTGCATCGATTTCTAAGGGAAGGAGTTATCGCTACTGTATCCCTGATCGATGTTTTGCAAGATTGATGTAGTTTAATTTTCAAAGCATTTCCTTTCATTAGATTTCTCTACAAGCATTTGTTACTTTTTCATTTAACATTCTGTACTACATCTTCACAACATTGCTCTTAGATAATTGCAGCCTCAGATAGAGTACACTCTTGAAATAAAAATTTTCTCCTAGATTGATGATTAATGCAGGCTAATTAGGTGTTCAAAAGATACCTTTTTACGACCCAACATTTTGGCGCCGTTTTCGGGGAGAGTGTATGCCATTTCAAAAGAGTGATGCACAACTAATTTTCTTCTGCTTGCAGAGAATTGGGTATTAAAGACGGAAGGTAAGAACCTGCGCACTGGGCAAGAAACACACTTGCTCGCAGCCTGCTTCACAACAGAAGCAGGTAAGCTTCTTTCTTTAGGTAGGAATGAAGATTTGTTTTCTTGAATGAATAGACCAACTAAGAAAAAAAAAATTCCTCCTAAAACTGAAAAACCTAAGGGACTAGTGACCCTTGGGTGCACAACCTTTATTCACAAAATCCTTAAAAGAACTGAATCTCAGCCATCAGTAGGATTTAGAAGAACTATTTCTAGACAACCTACTAGTTCCCTTCAGGCTACAGAGTCACCATTTGAAGCCTTTTCCAAGATACACAGTCAAACAGAGGGAATTGAGAAAGATTCCCAAGAAGTTGAGAATCCTTGCATAATTTCTCCTCAAGAAGGGAATTCTAGCAATCTCCGAGAAGGAGAAGGGGAAACGGGAGAAACCGGAGACTCAAAATCTCCTATTAAAGTTTCCCAAACAATAAGCAGCCCAGATAAGGGAAGTGCTGTTCAACTTATTCAGGACCAAGGTCCTCAATCACCTCAAACAGTAGGTCAACAGGGAATACTTATTATTCCATATAGAGAGAGTGTTGTCAAAGCCATTCCTGCCCGTGCTCGACAACCTAGAAATTCCTTGGAAATCCCAGAGGGATATTGGAAAATCTTCGATCAAATGGCTCAGAACCAAAATCAGAACCAACAGACACCCCAGCAGACCTCTACGCTGCAATATCCTATAGTAGATACTGCAGTCAACGCACCTATGAAAGCTATCCCCCTTCAACATATTCCCACATTTCATGGCTTAACATTAGAGGATCCAGACGCGTTTTTGTTTGAATTTGATGTGCTGTTCAGGGGATATGATTACACCACCGACGCCCAAAAACTAAAACTATTCCCTTCTACATTAAAAGGGGCAGCCTTACGATGGTTTATGGGATTAGGTGGGGGTGTCATAACTGATTGGGATCATATGAAGGCTGCATTTTTAAATAAGTATCAAGATTATTGGAGGTCTCAGGAACTAAAAGATGAAATTTTCCAAATGACAGCAAAACCAAATGAAACCTTGGAAGAATATGTGGAACGGTTTCAATACAATATTCAGAGATCCCCTTATGCATCTTTACCCTTACCTGATAATGTTTTGAAAACCACATTAATTAGGGGAATGAAAGATCAATGGGTTGAAACATTGAATATTATGGGAAAAGGTGATATATATCAGGGAAGTTATCCTAACATCATTGATTTGTGTATCAAGAGTTCGAGGGGAAATACAAGGTTGAAATCAGCAGAACGTGATATAATTACAAGGGAAAATAAGACCTCTAATGAAGGTGTGACTCGTGCTGAAATTGGAAACTTGCTAGAAGACTTTAAGACAGACATACTGGGGACTTTAACAACGCAGCTCGATATTATGCAAGCCAAACAAAAACAAGCAGAAGCAGAGAAAAATTTTGAAATATTTTTTCCCAGGTGTAGGAAGAAACACAACCACAAAGAATGCTCGTTGGATGTGATTAAAGTCTGCGCCATTTGTATGAAATATCACCCTACAGAGGGATGCCCTTCGCTTCCTGGCCTAAAAGAAGTTTATAAGGAGGCAGAAGAAGAATCAGAAGTGGTATGTCTGCTTAATCAGCGCCGACAATGGTAGCTGCGACAATCAGGTATGACAAATGATCCATTTTATTTTCAGCCTCCTCAATATAACACTCAACCATATAGTGGGATGTGGAAAAATCAACCACCTTTCCCCAATTGGTCACAACAGCCATTTCCTCCCACATCTTGGCCAAATCAAACAAACCAAAATAATTGGCCTAGCTTTCCTTTCTGCCCACCATTCTGGCAGAATAAATATCCTACACAATGGTCCCCCTCTACTTCCCAGAGTCAGGCCTGGCAGTCAAACTGGAAAAAACCTACAAATCAGCCAGCCGGATCAATTCCTCTCTCTCAACCTACACTTCCAGCTCCCTATACAAACCCCCAGACCAACTTAAGACCGCAAATCCCAGCCCAGCCCAACCCAAACCCAAAAAATAGGCCAGTTCAGTATGTCCAAATAATAGAACCCCCAGAATTAGAAACTAAACTGAAGGAGTGCAATGATCTTCAATTAAGGTCTGGGCGTATAGTGGAAACAGAGAGAAACAATGATTCTCATATTGAAGATCCGTTACCTCTAGAACGAACATTACAAAATGAGAAGGAAGTTCAACAACAAAATCAACAACAAAGTCAACAACAAGTAACAACTTCCTCTCCACCATTCCTAGAACGATTAATCTACCACATCCATTAGAACAACCTAATTTTGATCTTCTGGGAGAATTAAAAAATTTGTGTATAAAAATCCCTCTCCTCCAAGCTATTCAAGACATTCCTATATATGAAAAAACCATTAAGGAATTATGCATAAAGAAGCCAAAGAGGAGAACAACAACCAATCCTACTGTCCAAATAGTTGGTACCTTATCTGAATTATTATCAGGAATGAAAACACCTGTAAAATATGAAGACCCGGGAAATCCTATAGTGACAATGAAAATCAATGGGCAATCATTTCCAAATGCCTTAGTTGATTTGGGAGCAGCAATCAATATTCTAATAACTACTACCTGTCAAAAACTTGGCATTACATCACTAGAGCCAACAAAAACCTTGTTGGAATTGCCTGACAGATCAGTAGTCAAACCAGAAGGTACACTACAGGATGTAATGGTATCCGTAGATTCCTGGGAATACCCTGTTGACTTCCTGGTTATCAATCCAAAGAACCGGCTAGATGGACATCCGTTAATCTTAGGTAGACCTTGGTTGGCAACTGCCGATGCTTATATTGGATGCCGACAAGGCAACATGACAATAACAAGGGGAAACTATGTCAAGAATTTAGCCCTATATCCCCCAGCCCAGCCAAGTCTATGAATAATAAAAACAAGAAAACCACCTGCATCATATCTTATGGAAAATATGAGATCACCTCTAACTATAGAAAATGCTCTTGATTTTAAAGATCAAATAGAGAATGATATCATTAATAGTTTTATTAATAAACCACAAACTAGATCTCATTTACAATGTCACATGATCAAGGCAGCATTCGATAATAAAGAAGAAGAAGATCCTTTCAAAGATATTCCTGATCAAGAAATACCTACTACTTCTATGTACAATAGCAAGATTGTAGAAATTGAGTCGGGAAAAACTCTAAACATTAACAAAAATCTCACTGCTGAACAAGAAGAGAAATTGCTCCAATTATTACAAAAATACAAAGCAGCCTTTGCATGGGATTACCCCGATATGAAAGGAATTGATCCTCAATTGTGTACTCACCACATTTATATTGAAAAATATGCAAGAACCATTCGCCAACCTCAAAGAAGACTAAATCCTCACCTTGAAGATATTGTGAAAACTGAATTACAAAAACTATTGGATGTTAATTTCATCTACCCAATATCTGATAGCAAGTGGGTCTCTCCATTAGTGGTGGTACCAAAAAAGAACGGAAAGTGGAGGATATGTGTAGATTAGCATGAACTTAACAAGGCAACACAAAATGACCACTTTCCCCTTCCTTTCATTGACCAGGTATTAGACACATTGGCAGGAAAGAAATTATTTTCTTTCCTCGATGGCTTCAGTGGGTACAATCAAATCCAGATTGCCCCTGAAGACCAAGACAAAACTACTTTTACCTGTCCATGGGGGACATTTTCCTACCGAGTCTTACCTTTTGGCCTATGCAATGCCCCTGCTACATTTCAAAGGGAAATTCTCAGCATCTTTGCAGACTTAATAAATGAAGGCCTCGAAGTATATATGGATGATTTCACACCTTATGGGGATGATTTTGAGCCTGCATTGGAAAACCTAGAAAAGGTATTGCAAAGATGTATTGACACTAGGCTTTGTTTAAGCCACGAAAAGTGTCTTATGATGATGAACGAAGGAGTTATCTTAGGGAATTATATTTCAGCAGTTGGAATTCAAGTGGACCCAGCTAAAATTCAAATAATCTTGTTAATTCCCACACCCACTACACAAGCAGAGGTACATAGCTTTCTTGGATTTTCTGGTTACTATAGAAGATTTATAGAACATTATTCTCAAATAGCTGCACCTTTATATGCACTGACTGGAAATGTTGATTTCATTTGGACAGAAAAATGTGACAATGCCTTTAATGATCTGAAAAATCTTGTTTCAACAACCCCAGTGCTGAGGGGCCTGAATTGGAATTTGCCATTCCAAATTTCATCCGATGCCTCAGACACAGTAATTGGAGCAGTACTTGGGTAGGAGGAAGACAAGAAGCCATATGAAATTTATTATATTAGCAAAAATATATCCCCTGCTGAATTAAATTATACTGTGATTGAGAAAGAATTTTTAGCTATAGTTCATGCTATAAACAAGTTTAGAAATTATATAACTGGGTATCCTGTAGTACTATATATTGATCACTTTGCCATTAATTTTTTAGCAAATAAACCTATTACAAACGAAAGAGTGACAAGATGGTTGATTTTACTGCAGGAATTCGATATCACAATCAAAGATCGACCTGGGAAAGAGAACCTTGTAGCTGACTTTCTGTCAAGAATGCCAAAGCCAACAGATACAGAAGCAGTTGAAGACCACTTTCCAGATGAACATTTCTTCTCTATTACTATCAGAACACCGTGGTATGCTGATATAAAAAACTATTTGGCAATAGGTAAATTACCTAAACATATATCCCTTAATGAACGAAAGCAGATAATACACCGTAGTACCCGATTCTCCTGGATTGGGGGCTACCTATTTCATACAGGTGCAGATATGAAAATAAGGAGATGCGTTAGGGAGGATGAGGTATTTGACATCTTGAAAGCATGCCATGATGGACAGTGTGGCGGACATTTTGTAGATCGTAGAACTGTCCATAAAGTTTTACAAACAGGCTATTATTGGCCTACTATCTTTAAATATGCCAAAACATTTGTGCAGGCCTGTGATAGCTGTCAAAGGGCAGGTCGCCTTGGGCAGTCTGATGAAATTCCTTTGAACCCTCAACTAGTGATTGAACCATTTGAACGTTGGGCCCTTGACTTTGTTGGTCCTATTAGCCCTCCATCAAACCAAAAAACATACATCCTAGTTGCAACTAAGTATGTCACCAAATGGGTTGAAGCAGAGGCTCTTTATAAAGCTATAGAGGACTCTGTAATACAGTTTCTTTTCCAAATATTTGTGCGCTATGGCCTCCCAAGGGACATAATCACAGATGGAGGACCACAGTTTTTAGGTAATAAATTAGCTGAAACATTGTAAAACTATCACATTCAGCACAAGATTACAACTCCATATCACCCACAGGCCAATGGCCAAGTAGAGAGCACGAAAAAAGTAATCGAATCTATATTAACAAAAATTGTTGCCTCACACAGACGAGATTGGGCCTATAGATTTCCAGAAGCATTGTGGGCATACTGAACAACGTGGAGACCTACTACAGGATATTCACCATACCAATTGGTATTTGGAAAAGAACCATCTTTCCTATAGAATTTGAAATTCAAACATTAAGAACAACTCAAAAGGTGGGTCTAACTCTGAATGAAGCCCAGGCTGAAAGACTGCAGCAAATTAATGAGTTAGATGAAATTAGGCTCTCTACTCTTCAGTACACAGCATTAATTCAGCAACAGAGAGCCAAATGGCATGACGCCCATATCAAAGAAAAGATCTTCCACGAAGGAGACTGCACACTCCTATATGATTCTAGGTTTCAGGATTTCCCAAGAAAACTCCAGACACGATGGCTTGGACCCTATGAAATACAAAAAGTGCATGATAATGGAACTATTACATTAGTTACCATTGATGGGTCTGGACATTCCTTTAAGGTAAACAGTCATCGAGTGCGATTGTATCATAAACCGCTTACCCGGGAATCCTCTTACCAACAGTTACGGGAAGATTCTACCATGGAAATTCTCGCTGAATGGGAGAACTCCTCCTCGGCACCAGTTTGATAAATCATTTCTTTTTTAATTTTGTACATAAATAATTTTTCCGTTTCTTGATTGTTGTTTTATGAAATTCGTTTTTTTAAAAAACTTCTGTTAATATCACTTCTTTATTTCTTCATCGTTTGTTTTATGAAATTTGATTTCTTTAAAAAAAGAAAAAAAGAGAAAAAATTCTATTTGTTTCATTTGTTTTGTTGTTCCTTTTGAAAGGAATAGCACTTCTGATGTTCCTTTCGAAGGGAACAGCGGTTCCGCAGAGTGCTTTTGTTGTTCCTTTCTAAAGGAACAACACTTCCGCAGAGTATTTTTTTTTTGTTCCTTTCAAAAGGAACAACAGTTCCACAGATTGTTTTTGCTGTTCTTTTTAAAGGAACAACACCTTTTTGAGTCGATTGTTTTTTTGTTTTAAGCCAGCATTTTGAATTTTTTATCACTTTTCCAAAGGAAAATATATCATTTACATACAATCATACAAATTAAAGCTTACTGTAATCAGTAAATCAAAAGAAATAGTCATTTTTAAGTAAATTTTCTAGTAATGATAAGAAAAAAGGAAAAAAGGGCATGATCAATAACATAACTTTTCTATTTTATTACCATTGAATTAATATGATCGATTATCTTTATCATGACCAGTTCTTTCCCATATGCTATAAATTTCTTTGATTTTTATCTATGGAATAGGAATAAGGGCATATTCTTTTCTATTGAGATGTTCAGACTTCTTCCACCATCCCTACTCTTAAGGAGTGTTGAGCCATCCTTGATGGATAACTAAGGAAAAGTGCTATATGAAAAAGAAAAATATTTACATATTTTATTAATAATCTTATGATTTTGCAGATGGAGGATAGGGGGTCTCATCAAGATCCAGCCTACTGTGATCATAGGGAAAGTAGTGAAGTGGAATTCCCATCATGGCCACCAAACCAGGGAAATGGTCCAATAGACAATTGAAAAAATCAAGAAGTCCTTGGAACAAGAGGTCTCATCACAAGCCGGCATGCCCACCTTTCACTTCTTCTCGGTGAATGGCATTGTGGTTTATCTGGTCACCAAGCCAGTACAATGGCCTCCGTCATGATATTCAACAAAAAGAACTTCCTCGGTATAAATAAAGGACAATGGTTTCGTGGGTAAGAAAGCAACTTTGTCAAGGTTATGGACACTTGTGGGCAACATAGATCTGCTGATGGTATTGGAGTCACATTTATACACATCAATAGTTATATTTAACCCTTTTCCTATATATCTATTTAAATATCAACTGAAAATATGAATTCTTTACCTCTACTTATGAACCTATTATACATGAAAATCATTACAAATCGATCATATTAGTTCAAAATGGTAAATAATGCAATCGTAAATATGTTTATCTTATGTTGTCCCTTCTCCTCGTATTTGAATCATTACAAAACGATTTTCTATTCTCTAACGATTCATCACATATATTGATTTAAGTAATTTCTATAATTTGATTGAATGTATCATAATTACGCCTGCTTTTTACTGTTGTACTACTACTGTGCCACACTTGCCTCACTCAATTGACGGTCAAGGATGACCTATCATTCATTCGGGGGGTGCGGATGTCTGCATGAAGATCAAACCCCGAGATTTCTTTACCTGTATATGAACTAAATCCCTGCATTTTAGGAAATAACAAATTTTCAACGAACCGTGTTGTGCTATTCCATTGTGATTACTGTGTGTTGAGAAAAATTAACAGATCACAGAGACGATGGGAGGACGGCCAATTCGCAGTGAACCACAGGTGCTGATCATTTCTGATGCTGCATGAGCAATTTTAGAAAGACTCGGGTGGATTACATATTTCATGAGGATGCAACAACCCCATGAAGCAGTGGCCACCAAATTTTTATTGAACTTGCAAGAAGGATCCTCCATGGTCAGAGGAAGACAGATAATTGTATCTGACGAAATAATTACAGATGTGTCTAGCATCCCAGCGCAAGGGACTATTTGGACTCAAAAAATGATTAGGATTCGAGAAGCCATGAAGATTTTTCAAGATGACGGACAGACGTTAGTTATCAAAGGTAAAGGAGTTTAACCAGCATCATTAGGAGAACCATGGACAACGTTGGCCAAGATTGTGCAGGCTTATATAATGTGTGACGGAAGAAAGGATGTGGTAAGACCTCGCCACCTTAAGATATTGGCTGTATTAAAACAGAAATGCACCATTAATTTGCTTGCATTTTTAAATTCTTTGTTGAATGATACTGCTCGTGGTATAAGAAAATCTCAGCATGCAGATATGGTGGTCAGCCACCATTGTCTAATTCGATTAATAGTGAGTCGTAGCCTTGTCCAGCAACAGACCAGCTGGGAAGAGTTAATATTTTACATTGATGGAGGGTTAGCTTTACCTGCTCCAAAACGAAAGAGGATGGACGGCTCAATAGCTGAGCCTTCTACTCACAGATAGTCCCTCTGATTGAAACAAAGTAGGAGGATGGTGGAAGGACTTCCAGGCAGCAGCAGCTAGCCCCTGGAATTTCACAGCTTAGAGGATGAACAGCCTCCACAATTGGAGGGATTAAGCCCTCATACTGACAAGGAAGAGGAATTGGAAGGAGAAATTCACTACTCGGACGAAGAAAAAATAAGTCGCCATACCAGTAGTGAAAAAAAATCCAGCGCAAAGGAAGGAAATAATGAGGAAGAAGAAATCAAAGGAAATATTGAGGAGGAAGAAGTTGAAGGAAAAATTCGGTATTCAGATGAGGAGGAAGGAAGTTATCACACCTGTGAGGAGGATGAAGACAATCATAGTAGCCATCAGGATGGAATAGAGCCTCCCGAAAATGCTATCGCAAGCCCTTTACAGGAAGACCAATTGGCCCAGATTTTGGCCAATATGAGTGATTATGCACGGCCTCATAGCACCTTGGACCTCAATATTGATATTAATCAACTACCAGAGTACTCTTCTATCGATAAAGAAACAACTGGAGAAATGTTGAATGAAACAACAAACCCTAGCGAAGCTAGGGTTGCTTTTCCTCAGAGGCGTGAACAGGAGAAAGAGAACACCGAGGATGGAAGCCCCTAGGAGATTGCAGAGTTAACTAAGAATATGATTCCCGAAGAATTTAGCCAAGGGCGTATGAATGTGGAAGAAGAACCCAAAGGAGAAGATCAAGAAGAGAATTTAACTGAAGGCACGGCTGATATAAGCCAAAACCCTGTTAAGCAAACGGGTTCAGATAAAGGAGCGGCTGTTCCATTAAGAAAGTGGAGGAAAACAACTGAGATTGAGAAGCTTCGCAGGGAACGAATAAGGCTTCATAAACTAGTAGAACAACTCAAGCAAACCATTAGGGTTCTAAGAATGAAACAGATGCCTAAGTGAGCCCCTACGAGAAGAAGCATTTCTATCAAAACAATTTCAAAAAAGAGAAAGGTGACCGCTAATAGGAACCCCCAAGTTACAGAAGAAACCATACCTGAGCCTAATTATGAGGATGCGGAGCAATAAACGGTTGTTCCCATAGAAGCTGTTCCAAAGGAACTTGTTCTAATTGAAAATATGCAATCTAGCAGTTAGCACACTTTTAGTGATCTGACACTGGTCAAACTCTAAGAAGAATTGACACAGGCCCGAATAGAAAGGCAGAGATTGGAGGAAGATACTATCCCAAGAAAGAGATATCAAGAATTGCAGCAACAAATGAGAATTATTCATGAAACAGAAGCTGAAGCTCATGAAAAATTCCAGAAAGCAGAGGTAAAGGCTGATAAGGTAATGAACCAACTGAAACTAGCCTACAATCAAATGGACACTCTCTGCTCCTTGTATACTGATGTCTTAGCCTGTAGATGCCCCGCCAAAAACTATGCTTTGTTTTTACTAGAAAGATATTTACAATTAAAGATCAAGGCAGTTAGGGTAGGGAAATCCATAGAGCTAAAAACTGTAGATGACTTGGTATCATGCTCCAAACTTTATGGTATCAAAGTACAATGCCTTTTGTGTGAATTTTACTTGCATAATCTAATACTTGAAAATGACTGTGAATCAAACCCTAGCCCTTTTATTAGACATTTTCAGTTTCAGGCATTCATTTCCTTTGCTATAAATCAATTAAAATGGCTTAAAGCCTATAACGCCTTTCAAAGGCAGGAAAATGAATTAGATCTATGGGTCAGAAGTGAACCTCAGGACCCACTTCGGGCTAGATAGAAAAGTTTGATGACAAAGGAAGGTGTTACCCAAACCCTGGGGCCTGTCCAAAAATCAATTATTTTGAATGGAACAAACTATTTCTCATCCATTAGAAACCAAGCTTATATAGCAGCCAAGGTCCGGTGGAGAACCTCGAATCAGAATGTGCAAAATAGGGAACAATGTAATTATAGAAACTTTGGGCTAGCTGCAGACCGCTTGATTTCCTATAGCCATATCATTTTAAAAGAAGGACCAAACTGGTTAGGATGTAGGTTTCACAGCCCTATTGCATGGTACCCTGCTTCGGACTACAAAGCTATTTATGAACTTCCTGAAGGACAGACATAACATGTTTTTGAGGAATTAGCTGCACTAGGTGGTTTTAGGCCTGTCGATGACAAACCTTATCTGGCTTATTCTTTGACTGCTCTCCATGTGAACTATAGTTTTCATGAGGGCATGAAAAATATTAAGTAGGGGGGTATGTTGGCCAGTGAAAGAGGTATGAAATTACTATGTATTTTCTCATTCTTTTACCATAGACATACTCATTTTTGCCTTGGAAAGGTAATTTATCATAATAATTACAATAGAATTGGAAGGGTTTATGTTTAATACAAAAAGATGACTAAAGGTTACTTTTTGATTGACAAAACAGGAATTCGACGAGGTGAACAACTGTACCAAAGGCGGGGTTGAAAATAATGTAACTGCTGCTCCATCAGCATTGAACCGTATCCAGCCAAAGGCAAGGAGATCTAAATGAATAGCCTAGAAAAGGCAGGGGACAGCTCGGCCTCGGTCAGAGTAAACAGGATGATGACTAAACAAAGAGAAGCGAA